>VXAB01007391.1:68224-243102 GCA_013399175.1 Odontophorus gujanensis | reverse complement strand
CACCACCCCCCCCCTTAAAAAAAAAAAAAAAAAAACCCTGTTCTGATTAGAAACATTAAGTTTCTGTGGGCCTTAATGAAGCAGGAAAACTGAAGATCCTACATTACCTCCTTTTATCTGTGGCTAAAGCACAACTCCTGCATCTCAAGTAATTTATCACAACTGTTTACTGAAGGACTTTTTGTAACAGTCTTGAGAGAAATTATGAGAAAAGAGATGACAGTTATTCAGATTTAAAATGTACAATTTGAATACCAAAATAGGATACTGGGGAACAAGTTGGAAAAAAGATGATGCAAATCTTGCTAGTGTTTTCTGCAGGAGAGATACGAGAAGAGTTCAGGGCCATTAATTTTAAATAAGATTTATGAAATAGTTTTGTTGAAATAGTTTTAGGTTTATTCTTGCTGAAATCATGCTTTCTTTGGTCCCACAATCCAACTGGCATTATCAGTTTGGTACTAGTACAGTAGAATGGAACTGATGACACAGTAGGAGCCTTGTCTAAACCAAATGAGTCTATGTAATCATTATTTTTAGCTAACACAGATTTTCCTACTTCGCTGGTAATCCTTGCTTTTCCAGCTATGTTCCTTTCTTAAGGGAAGAGATACTCCTTAAACACTTAAAAAACCCCAAACCTTTGAATGCAAATAAAATGGCTAATGCTTCCTTAAGTTCATAGTGGTTCCATACAGTAACTTAAATGAGAGGATATTAGTTCATCTGTGACTGAAAACCAAAACCAGATGGATTAGCTTGTTAGAGTTCCCAAAAAAATACAGCTATGAGTTATAGCCATGGTTGGAAATACATTTCTTTTTCAGTTGCCTTCTTTTAAGCTTTTCATTCAACTGTTTCACTACACTAGGCTTTTAGAAGATTATCACAATTTCCCAAGCAACACAATTTTATACACATAAAACATTTTAATAAGAAAATAACCCGTACTGCATTTCAACTGATCTTTACTGTGCAGGTGATGGAACACTGGCACAGACTGCCCAGAGAGGTTGTGGGGCTTGCTCCTTCGAGATTTTCAAAAGCCACCTGAAGGTGGGCCTGGGCACTCTGCTCTCTGTAGCTCTGCTGAAGCAAGGGTTGGGCCAAAGGGACCCCTAGAGGTCCCTGCCAACCCCAACCATTCTTTGATTCTGTGAAGTACCAGTAGAAATTGTGATTTTTAAGAATTTAAGGTATCCAAGACAGCTACACAGAACTGCAATACACAAGAAGATATGAGGGATCTATGTTCCTTTGGAGTGTCTGAACCCTGTTGGTTACTGGGTAGAATACTCTGCAATATCTAAAATGGCATTAGGTCCACATGCATGCAATTGAATTGAGTCTTAATTTGTAGCCAAGTACATGTCTACTGGTATCTCAAATGTCTTAGGCTACTCATACCATCGATAGAGTTAACACATCAGTAAAATATAGAGAAATATTTGTTCAGTTCTGCTGTTGACACATTTCATCAAATTAATTGTGTCCTAAACTTTATTGACGATATTCATCGTCCTTTTTGCTTACTGTCAGATCTATACATGTTCCTCATATATACACACATGCCATAGATACTTATAACTGTTAAATCCTACATGAACAATTCCAGTATGATTCCGTGTGAACAAATCTTTAAGAACAAGGGAAAAAGCAAAATGTTTAGTTTATATGTAAGCTCTTTTTCAAAAGAATGTTTGAAGGAACTTTTTGTTAGTTATTTCAGTTATTGTCAGTATTGTCTTCCACCCACAATAAAATTAAAGCCATAGACATCAGGTGGTCACAATGTAAGAGTCTGATGAAATAACAATACAGTCAAATCACAGAGGGAATGAGAAACTATAAAGCACTTTGTGGTCATTCAAAGGAGGAATCATGCATGAGACTGCAGAAAAACTTCAACATTGAAGGTCAAAGATTGTTTTGTCTAATCCTTCAGCAGACACCCAGATTTGATCAAATCAGTTGCATCTTATACCCTATTGACTATATTGATAAAAAGAACTAAAAGTTCTTTTTTGCAACTCAAAGTCCATAATGGTAAAAGCAGCTAAAAAGCCTGAGTTGCATGGCTGACAACTGACACTGTACTGAAATTTTCATTTCTCTGCCAGTGCCTCCAGACTGCAATGCAAGGATTTTCTCTTCTCAGAGAACTGCTATGGCTCTCCAGCACATATAATTTTCTGTATCTCCACCAAAGTGAGTAAATTTGTGTCAGTTTAAGTATGGATTTAGCTACCCAAGAGGGAGCTGTCAGATTCAAGAGATGAACTCTGGAACGATGCATATAAGTTTCCTGCATACTTTGCCTTTTGAGCAGCTAAATCAGTTTCATCTTTGCATTTGCACCTTGAAAGCTATATTTGCTCATGGAATTTGTTCATAGGCTAAAATTTAGCAGGCTAACTGTATAATAAAGAATGTAGTTATCTTTTTTTTTTTTTTTTTAATTTAAAGATTTCTTAAATTTTAAAGCACTTTCTTCAAGTCAGCCACTACACTGGATATGACCTTTCCAGATCTTGTGAAACAACGCAGTCTCAGAGCAGCTAAAAACTGAGTGAAGGTTGTGATCTCCAAGAGCTTCCAGATGCTTCAATAAAACAGTGGCCAGTTTATCAAAAAGGATGGAGGGTTGTGATTCCTTCCATGTTCAGCATTGAAGCTGTGCCTGGTATGCTTCAAAGAGATCCTGTACTGCTGACAAAGTTAAACCTGATTATTACTGACTTGTAGTCAATTAAAGAACTCATGGAATTTTTCACATGTGCAAAGACATTAACCTTTGCCTCCTGGCCAAATTGTACAAGCTGAATAAAATCAAGTCCCAAACATTTTGGATCTAGTTGTGCATTCCTTGCTCAGAACTGGGTGCTTGGATCTCTCCTGGTGTCTTTTGAACTCAAATGAGTTCTACTGGATTAAAGCTGCATGGAATTTGGCTCTAGAATCCGTTCCCTTTCAGATCAACTGTGAGAATGCATTGGGAAATTCACCAGAAGCAGATCATTGTTGGTCTTGTTTTGGTTTTAATGCTGTCATTTGAGTGGGAAGTATTTGAACTTCAAAGACAGAAGTGAAAATCAGGGAACAAGCTAAATTTCAGTTGACTGTGTCCATAAGATGTTTTAGAATAGCACAATTAAAAAAAAAAAAATAACAAAAAAAAACCTGCAAAAGACAGCATCAATTACAATTAAAAAAACAGATTGCTAGCACTTAGTGTACACTTAGTGTTTTCCAAGAGCAGAGCACCATAAAAGTAGAAGTAAAACAAAAACTTTTTAGGTTTGTGCTGCTAAATCATGTTTTCTTTCTGCATATTAATACCAGATGAGTTGCTTTTTGCTGATTAAAACATTTCAACATGATAAAATCTTCTATTTTTTCTCTCCCTTTTCTCTTTTTTAAAATTTGAACAAACCAAACTTCATAGTACATTGAATATGAAAGTTGGGGACAAATATAATCACAGTTCAATTGACTGACTATTTTCTGAGGGCTGGATGCAAGTCATACTCAATTGATTATTTTGGCAAACAAACTTTGGGATACTTACACTGAGCATCTGAGATATTAGCATGAATATGCCCTAAAAGGTTCAACTTGTCTCTGAGCCGACATACCCTTAGGAGTAGTTGTTCCAATATTACATGGGGATTTTACCACTCAAAAAAAAAATTTCAGGAAAATATGAAACACTATGAAATGAGTTCATTTCACAGAATTCTGGGGAAAGATAGCTAAAGATTGAAAAAGAACAGATTTAGCTTCAACAAATAATGTAATTTACTTGAGTGTTCCTTGCAACTAAGACAGAGAGGTTGGGTAAGAAACCCAACTGGGAAGAGAAGGAAAAGGAACAGGGAGGGAGAGGAAAATTCTGCAAGACAGATAAGAAGACAAAGGTGAGCTTAAAGTAGCTCCAATGAGGCAAACTCTCAAGAACATATGGGAGTGCCTAATTATGTTTAGAGAAGTGATTAGAGTAGGAACTAAGAGAAGCAGGTGTGAATGAGGTGAAAAGAATATCTCCAAAGAATGGGGCGGGAAAAAGAATTTTGAATTTCAAATGAGGAAGAGGAGTCTATAATGAGAGGCCAGCAGTGGGGAAGAGTCAGGCAGTGTGCCTGAGAATAATTCAGAGGGAACTGAGGAAGTTATGCTACAAAGATAGTAAAAGTTTGCACCGACAGCAAGTATCACTGAATCCTATATGGGGGCACAATCTAAAAGATCTCCTTAACCCCTAATGTTTAGTAATAAATGACATTAAGCCACTATTTCTACAGGTTACTTTGTGATGCATGATCTAGATAGTCCCAAACACAGATTTTGCTGTGAATTCATCCCTTTACTATGATTTGACAGAATGAAATTCTAACTTTTCACTCAAACAAAAAACACAAAACATCACCTAGCTCCCTCTTATACACACAAAGATATTAACAGAGTGTAATTTTAGAGCATAGTTTTATGAAAACTTAAATAAAAGGGGCCAGAAGTTTGAGGAAACATAAGAAGTTTGAGGAAACATAAAGCTTTGAGACTTTGAGCTGAATGGAAGCTTCTCAGCGAGAAATGTGATCTGTGACCTGGCTGGCTCACTGTGGTTGTTCTTGAATGAGATTACATTGACAATGTTGAGAAATGGAACTTGTCCTTCCAGCTCAGGTTCATCCTGCCAAACATCTGAAAGCTTCTTGAATATGTGTACCGTTAAAAATAGAATTTTTGAATCCTTATTTTCTCCTGCAACAATGAATATGACATTATTTCAATTTCTTTTCAAATGCAATCTCCCCTGCAAATGCTGATATATTCATCCCATTTTCTTCCATATGTAGTCACTGCTCTTTTCTCTCAACTCCAAAATGCAGCTGTACCATGACAAGTAAGGGAAGAGAAAACAGGCATGCATGACTCCTTGACTAGTAAAATTTTCCAAAGACTGGGCCAGGAGAACACAGAAGTCTGGGAGATGGCATTCATTCCCTTGGGTTCTTTGGAGTGGAGAGAAAGAAGGCATCTCCTGTTTTCCTCCCCCATATCAAAATAGATCCTTCTTTTCTGCACATCTACAAATATGCTTTATGCTTCGATTTCACTGTGGTAATATGATCCAGTAATCTCATAAGGCAATTTTACCTAGAGTGCTCTTCTTTTCTCCAATCATCATGAAAATTTTAACAGATTAACAGTTTTTTGTTTTTCTTTTTTTTACCAAACATAACAAAAAGAGTTTGTTGAGAATACCAATGAAAACTTTTTTTAATAATAAAAAACTGTGGAAGATGTCAAATGCAGCAAAGATCTTGGTCATTAATGCAAAAGGAGCACAAACCAGATGTGAAAGAGGTGCTGCACCCATTTGTTTTTCACTGGGGCTTAGTGATACACAGAATTTCAACAGGGATCTTTGTAGAGAGAGTGGCAAGCAAAAAACCTTGTCATGACTGCTAGTGAGTTTACACAGATAGTCATCCGAAGAAACAAACCAGAGAAATATGATTAATGATCAGGAATAACACCATCTTGATGAGTACTGCAGTTTGTGCTACAACATTTCTTCCCACTACACACATCTGTCACAAACATGCTCATGAAATCATTTGCTGTTAACTTTATCTGCAGAAGCATTCTTTGTGTGCTGACATCATATAAATTGTGCCAGGGTAAGCAAATAAAACCCTATGGCAAACAGATTAATCTAACAGTGACACCTGTCTTAAATTGCTGCGGCCAATTATTTCACAGGGTTTAGCAGAGAAAAATGCACATAGTTCAGGTGAAAAGTTTTAATGATCATCTTCCTTGGTAGTCCAGCCCTCTTGGTCAAGGTTATCATGGTTCACAGGGTTAGTGAAGAATTCCAGTGTAAAGCTTAGCAGAGGTATGAGAGGATTGCGGCAGAATGTGAGAAAACTGCTGCTGCTCAAATTAGCACTTTCTAGGGTGGATAAATGTTAGCTCAGGCCTGTCTTGTTCTCCTCTGGGGGCCTGTTGTAAGTCATCATAAATGAGAGCACAGCAGCCCTGTAGACTGATCTACTAAAACCACATTTATGTTCTTACCTCATCTCCATTTGAATCACTGCTCTTCACTTTATGGTTTCACTCATCCTATCAACTTGGTTACCTTGGCTTTGGAGCTCTACTAGCTGCTCTCTTTAGCCATCATTCAGCCTCCACAGTGAAAGTTCAGGCACTGCTATAATTTTACTTAGAAACGGACTTTTTCTTTAATTCCTACAAATAGTTCTACTTATCTTCAGGTTCTAGTTCTTTAGCTTAAACCAATTTTTCCAACTTATAATTTTACTGCAAAACTTGAAAATGCAGTGTTTTGGTTTTTTTTCAAGCATATTAATTTGTAGTAATCTGAGTCTCAAACAGTTTTCCAGTTCTTCTTTGATGGAGCTCAAAAACACAACTTCTGAGCTTATAATAAAAAATAAAATACAGATAATTAATTTTAAAATTTATAATTTGAAAAGGATCAGGCATTTGGAAAGTTAAAGCTGGCAGTACTCCTAAACCTGCTTTTCTTCAGCAATCTTCCTTTGGATTGATTAATTACATACATTTGATGAGAAAAGCATCTAGTCACATACTGCATTTCTGTAAACCCTAAGCAGGAAATATTCTTATGGTAAAACTCAAAGACTTTTCAAAGATTGAACCATTTATCCATTCATGGATTAAGTAGAATAAAGCTTTCTTCTTTAAATTAAACTGTTTATCCCGATTTCTATAATTAATTACAGAAATAAATGCAAAATGACTTCTATAATTCTATTTTAGCCTTCCAATCCTCAACTCACTTGGCATCAGTTTTGCAGACCCTCTCACAGAAAGACTGGCTGATATCCAGTGACATTCACACCATCCTTCTGCAATGCCAAGACACCATAAAGAGATTCATAAAATCTGCAGGCCCCTAAATCTTGTTACACTGCCAGGGAAGGAAAAAAGCAGTCATGGAAAATGGGGTGGTACCAACAAGAAAGATTAAAGAAGAGAAGGAAGGCAGAGGGAGCCTGGTTTTGTGATACTTGACATAATATCTCTAGTTACATACTAAGTTTCTAGTGATATCAGTAATGATAGTCCCACAGGGAGCAAGTTTGATTAAGACAAATAATTTGCATATCTGGAGCCTTTCTGCGCTTGCTGAATAAAATTTAATATAATATACTTGCTATACCTCTCTTCATAGCGTATCCTCCTTTTGGCAAGACTCTCTAATCTTGCCAGTCTTTCAAGGAGATAATACATGCCACCTGGAGGAAATCTTTCTCTTTCCCCCATCTGTTATATATTTCTCTTTGATCTTCCCCACCCCCAGCATTTTATCCTGTGATCATCTCTAGACCTCAAACTCTCTTGTGTGTGCTCATTCACATAGCTGTACAATCATTTTCACTTTCAATCTCACTGTATTTCCATCTATGTTTTGCCTTGAGGTTTTATCAAACTACTGAATTTGTTAGCCAGCAATCATCTCAACTGAATCCTTCTTCATCTCCAATTCTAACACAACTCTTTCTTCCTTTTATCTTGAATCTCCAAGTTAGCTTCCTAATTTCTTTGTAGAACTTTTGCTATCTAATTTTATATTGTTTATTCAGGTAGATTGTATGCATCAATGTCATGAAATCAGAAGAAAGTAAGAAGGGAACTCGAGATTTCACCTACTCAAGGGATTGCCAATTCTTATTAAATAATTTCTGAACAAGAACTAAATTTGCTTTTAAAGAAGACCTTGAAAACTGATGCTTTATATCTTCTCCATGAGTTGTCTGAATAACTCACAAGTGTGGTTTGAATTGAAGGAAATTTCTTATTCTTTCACATATCCCCACGCATGCTAAGCTGATAGCAGTTGGTGTCACAGTACCTCTCTTTAAAGAGATAAGTAGTAAGAAACAATACAGCAATATTTTTAGAGAATTACAAACATACATAACTGGCTAAGCAATGACCTGGCCTTAGGTCTGCCTAGTCCACCCAACCCCACTGAGCAGCTAGTTGAGTTTGCATGTTGCACCCACAGACCTAATGCAATGTCTCTTACAGATGGTTGAGACCTTTCTCAGAACACTCAAATGGACCTTTTCAAGCGACCCTTCATACAATGTCTGTGCCCAACTAACAGAATAGCATGGAAGTCCCTATAGGAGGACCAGTCTGATACTTCTTTGTGTTCTGCTTCTGTGAAAGACCTAAAGCTTATCACACTCTATAGGAAAACTGTATCTTCCACAGCAGATGGAATATTTACCTGCAACTTAAAAATACTAATATCCTACCTCTTGACTATAAAGATGAAAAAATTGAGTCTGAGTCTTCTACGCTTCAGAATAAAATCTCAAAATTTTGGTTCTTGAATATCCTTGAGAGGAAAGGCAAGGAGGTCTTTTCCTTCACTCTTTCAGTCCCTATTCCCACCTCTTCAAACATACTCTGACCAGATTTAAGTTGCTTATGCATACCGTCACACATTAAACAGTTCTCCTGAGCATAAGTTCTGTTCCTCTGAATACCCTTCATTCTAGTCAAAATCACTGTTTTATCCCAGACTTCTGGGATAAATGCACACATCTTTCCATTGTAGATCCCCTAGTGATTAAAGTTTAAGATGGAATCCCCTCTTCAAGAAAAAGACCTATTAAAACTGAGAGCATTTAAAGCATATGATTTCTAAGCCAGTTCTGCTATTAACAATCTGAATTTCCTTCTCTTAAACGTACTTACACAATCTGTTCTTTTGTCCAGAAGCAGTGAAGAATAGAGCAGGCTGTGGTATTTCCTTCAAATAATCCCATGTCTGTGCCAAAAGCCTACCTATTTTTCATTTGCACCAAAAGTGGTGAGATCAGAATAGCTGTTCCTCATGTTAAAGGAGGCTAAGCTCATGATCTTTTTTTTTAATTTGCTTTTGGTATACTTTGAGAAAATATTGCAGGAATACATCTTAGGACTCATCAACACTTCCAAAAAATTATTTATAGGCATCGGTTTGAGCAGAACATAATGAAGAGAAATAACTCCTTGCTCTACAACTGCTGTAAGAGGATGGGGGAAAAGGTCCTTAGAATTGCATTGCTAAGACACAGTTTGCTTGGTCGATGAAGGCAGCTAAGGAAGTTCTCACTATGTTCAAACTGATGTGTTTGTTAAAGTCTAATTTGCCCACCCACCCCTTCTTTCCTCCTGCAACGTCCAATCTTGAAAACAAACTGACAGATGTTCTTTTGGATCAGCTTGTGAGACTTGCAACGTCAGAAGTGCAAACAGACTTTAGCTGTTTAGTTCAGGAAATGAAACGCAGACAATCTGATAAACAAACAGCGGTTATTCTCCAGCTTAAAGTGTGCTTTGGACTTCTTTTCAAAATACTCCAACAAGGAACTGACTATGAATATTAAACATGTGCTCCTAATTTAGGGACCTTGACCAGTGTCAAGGTCAGAGCAGTCTTTAACTTACACAATTTGTATAGTGAGGTTATAATGTAAATGGAGGTCCCTGAACTCTAGCCATATTAAGGAAACAATAACAACAAATTTTATTTACATAAAAATTAACTCCAAAGAGGCTTATAAGGCCCATAAATACACAAAGATGAATTAGAATAACAGGATTTAGACAATGTATGATGTAAAATATGCTGCGATTTAAACAGAGAGATAGAAGCAGACAAACAAACATAGGCTTAAATTAGCTGATACACAACTATAAAGTTTGGAAAATATTCTTAGACTCCAGTGATACAGTACACATTTTAATGTTCACTGGGCCATGTGTTTAGACATCATTCAAATGGCCCTTCCTTTTCCGTCAGCAAAATTGATTCCTATTGCAGCATTTGGGTGAGACATTATTTTATTGTTAAATCTGTGCAGGGACACGTGATGCCCTAATTTTCTGCCATAACTATGTGGACTGCACAGCACAGAAGAGACCAGTATCCACGGCTCCAGAACGTATACCAGGCTTTCATACCTGTCCTACATATATTTCAGGGGAGAAGTGAGCTGGCACAACAGCATGATTTATACCATAAAAAGTCAGCAAGGATATTTTTCCTATTCTGATACACAGAAGACTTAGAGTGTAGCAGGTGAATTTTGTAGTAACTCAGAGTAGTCTCTTAAGAACGAGAGAGCTACAAACATTCTGTCCTTTGGGGATTGCATAAAACCACAATTTGGCCCTTAAGAAGGAGGACAGATACCCATTGAGTCACCAGTAACATTTCCTGCATTGCTTCAGACACCTCCCTTCCAGCTACGCAGTAAGCATCATTTTCACCAGGAGGTGATTCAGATCCCATGAAACAGCCATTTTTCCGAGCAACAGAGAATTCTCACTGAATGAGTTATGGTTTGAATCGCTTTCCAGTTTAAAATTAATTCAAATTCAAGAAGTTGTTCAACAAGTAGCACTGAACCATGAAACCTCTTACTTGTTATTCTAAAGAGGACTACTCTGTATCTGACACCTTTCTTTTTTTTTTCCTAGCCTTTCCTAGCGTCACTCATTTTTAGTGGGAATAATGAAATTAAAAAGAAGATAACAAAAAAGTGGTTGTAGGGACTCACACATCCCCTATAGTTCTTGCTTTGTCTCCTATAATAAACAGGAGCCTGATAAGCACTCCTCAGAATATAACTGATGATTCACATAAACAGTGTAGGTATTACACAGTAAGTTTATCTGAGATAAATGGGTTTATTTTGGCTACGAGCCAGTAATCAAGAAGTAATACCTTTTAGACTTTTTTTTTTTTTTAAATCCAATAAGATGCAAACCAGTAAGCCATGAAGGATTCTATTAAACTTCTTGTACTTATCCTAGATCTCAAGCACTTCAGATGAAGTTGTTTCACCTCTCTGTATTTGTCTTGTACATCCTACATGCTGTCTGAAATCTTCAGGTGTGATTATAGAAGGAGATAAGTTATAAGAATATCGATATAGCTATGAAAAATTCTGTACTCTGACAGCAATAACACAGAGACTATATTTGTACATAATTTAAAACATTTTCCCAAAGCTCTTCCTTGTAAATGTCATAAATAATGAAAACATTCATGTTTTATACACAGAGAGCCCTTGTTTCTTTTTGATCTATGCTTCAGACTGAACACTTTTCATTTCAGGAATCTCCTGCCTCCTTAAAGGGCAAGTTAGAATCAAAATATAATCTTTTTTCTTTTTTCATATTTTATGTACTGCTTTGCAAATAAAACAGAGTCAAACTTACCTTTAAAGAAATGATGAGATGCAGCAAACTTTATAGCTTCCTCATCTCAAGTCATAAAACATCTTTGGTTGTCACCTATAACTTTCTTTTTCTGTAAGAGGGATTGCAGCTCTCTGCAGAATCCAGTCTTGGATATGGCCCCTGTAATACTGGAAACAAAAGAACACCTTCTGTTATTGAGGATTATGCCTACTGCATTCGAGGTCCTTAACTAGAAGACAGTATTAGCATTTCTCCCTTTATATGATTGAAAGGCAGGTGCAGCTGGTCAGTAAATTAAAGCCATCCACTCCCTCCTTAAACCTAGTTCAGGGGATGGTATCAGGAGAATGCCTAAGACACTACCTTGCAAGACTGAATGAGTTGTGTTTCTAATGTGAAAAGGGAAGGGGGGAACAGTGGGCAGAAGTAAAGGATGTCACATGTAGCAAGTAAGGGTTGCCATGCTTATGTGGTCTTCAGGTGAGCCATGGCAGAGGTCTTTCTCCTTAGGCCAATGAAAGGCTCCCAGAAACTATACCTAAAGAAGAGGACAGGAACTTTGGGAGCGTCTGTTGCAATAGGACAAGGGGAAGTGGTTACAAATTAAAAGAGAGAAAATTTAGACTGTTATAAAGAAAGATTTTTACATTGAGTGTGGTGAGGTTCTGGAGCAGATTGGCCAGAGAGGTGGTGGATGCCTCATCCCTGGAGACACTCAAGGTCAGGCTGGATGGGACTCTGAGCAACCTGATGGAACTGTAGTTGTCCCTGCTCATTGCAGTGCACTAGAAGAGCTTTCAGGGTTCAAACACAACCAATTCTACATGGGCAGAACAGCTTTCTACCCCTCTTTAACCAACAGTCACAATTTCAGATATACACCCTCACACACATATCTACGGAGATATATATATATATATATACCCGCTATCTCAGCGCAACCTCTTCCCTCGCACCCCGGGGCGGCTGCAGCACGGTTGCCCCTCAGCCCTTCCCTCCGGGCCGCTAATTCACCAGGCGTCCCCGCCCGGGGTGGGGCGTGGCGGTGGCGGTGCTCCCGCGGCAGCTGCTGGAGGCGGCGGCGGGACCGGGATCCTCCCACATATATCTCAGCCGCTCCTTCCTGCGGCCGCTGGGCCATGGCAGGGCGTTTTAGCGCTACCAGCTAGTCCTGGGGAACGAGCCGCCGTCCCTCCCGCGGCTTCGTATCGCAGCCTACGCCTTCCCGTCCGCCGCTCTCTGCGAGGACTTCCCCCACCCGTGTGTGCACTGCTCGGCTTTCCCGTTCCTCACTGCACCGCCACCGCGTTTCTCCCCTTCCCTCCTCGCACCTCTCCCGCTGAGGATGCGGCTGTCGCTGCTCAGCCCGCTGCTCCTGCTCTGCCTCAGCCGCGGCTCCGCCGAGCTCCCGGCATCCCGAGCCAAGTGCCCGACCCGCTGCGATGTCTCCAAGTGCCCCAGCCCCAGCTGCCCCAGCGGCTACGTCCCCGACCGCTGCAACTGCTGCCTCATCTGCGCCGCGGGCGAGGGGGACTCGTGCGGCCGCAAAGAAGACCCTCCCTGCGGGGACAGCCTCGACTGCCGCTACCCCATGGGCAAGCGCTTCGCCAAAGGGGTCTGCCAGTGCAAGCTCAGCGCCCAGGTGTGCGGCAGCGACGGCCGCACCTACGACAACATCTGCCAGCTGAAGGCGGTGAGCCGCAAGGCGCTGCAGCACGGTCTGCCCGCCGTCGCCCAGGTGCAGAAGGGAGCCTGCGAATCGGGTAGGAGCATGGCGGGGCCTCTGCGGCGGGTGGTGTGGGGTGTGCTGGGAAAAGGTTAGGGTTGTGGTGGTTGGGAGGGCTGGGGGCTCCCCTGGGGCAAGGCAACTCGCCCTGTTGCTGGTAAGCACTGTGGTGAGCGTCGGGAGCATGTGAGGGATTCAGGTCCTCTGTGAACAGCACTGATCTCTTTTCTTGATCCTTTGGTAGGAGTTGGGAAGGTTGCACCATGGTGGTGTTGGCTGTGGATGCGTCAGTGTTGTGCTTGCTGTACAGCAGTGACCACAGCTGTCAGATCAGTGCAGTGCTGAGGTCCTTTGCAGTCACCATCCAAGCAGCTTGCCCCGATACTGCATCATGCTTCTTTTACATGCTTCTTTTAGAATCACAGCGTTATTAAGGTAGAAAAGACCGCTAAGATCATCTAGAGCAACCATCAACCAGTGTCTGTGACCTCTCTAGACCATGTCCCTCCATGTCACATCCACCCTTTTATTGAAAACTTGTACAGATGCTGACTCCACCACCTCCCTGGGCAGCCAGTTCTAATACTTCACCGCTCTTTCTGAGAAGTTTTTCCTAATATCCACCCTGAACATGGTGCAACTTTAAGACGAAGCGTTAATGGCCTTTCTGTACCAGGGAAAGGAAGCTGACCCCCCACCTCACTACAAGCTACTTTCAGGGAGTAGTAGACAGCAATAAGTTCTCTTCTGAGCCTCCTCTTTTTCAGACTGAACAATCCTGGAGTTGGCACTCACTAATGATGCTTTTCAGGGACATTACATGCCCAGGCTGCCCTGCAGACCCATTGTGGTACATCCCACACAGAATGCAACCCTGCAGACATTCTCTGAGATCTTCCCTGGAGATGTTAGCAGATGTTAATTTTATTCACCAGACAAGTATTTCTAGCAAGAAGGTGCTGGTTAAAGTTATATGGCTCAAACCATGCAGAAAAAAGCATCAGGTAGTATATAGAACATGTGGAGCATAGTCTTTTGTCTGTTTTATATTCTTCTCACAAGAAATCCTATAGCTGTACTCTTGGGGAATTGAAAGGGAAATGTATGCCTACAAATCTTCCTTATGGTTTAAAATTCAGTCAGGATATCAGACATTTCTTTGTTTTTCAGTACCATACTACAGCCATTGCATGTCCTAGGGTATTGTAATCATCTGTGATAACCTTAGGCTGGATGCTATAACATTAAAAAGCTTAGTAACCACTGACATCAAATTTTTTTGTTTGTTGTTACTAAAATTGGTTACATCATGGAAGTGTTAACATTTCTAGGTTATTTTCACATACTTCCTTGTATATTATTTTTAAGACTGTACTCCTACAACCTTTCACATGCTGTTCCTGGAAAGAAAAATCATACATGTAGAAGGGTTTTAAATCATGTATTAGTGGATCCATAAAGGCAGGTGTACCACTTAACCGTTCTACTTATTCATATTTAGCTTACTAAAACCTACTAGGAGAGGTGAAAGGGCTATTGATGGTCTTAAAAACTTTTCTGTTAGTAGGAGACTTTTAATATATCCACTTTTCAAAGAAATCAAACTGTGATACTAGGAGGGAGGAGGTTGAATTATATTCCCACATTTACTTTCTGAGCATCTTTTCAGAGCACACCTCAGAGCTGTGATGATCAGTCTCTCCAGTATTTTGTAGTTACAAATTGCTGTTTGCTTGTTCATATTCCCCGTAAGCATCCATTAGCTTTAGTACTCCTAGTAGTTGGTTGGAACTGATCCACTCAGCATATTTAGAATGTTTAACCAAAATGAGTGAGTGAGCTAGCCTGCATCTAGGGGCTTTACATACTATCAGGGAGTTGGTATATATGACATTTGCTTAATGAAATCCTCCTGAACCTACTGTTTAATAGGCTTAGGAATTTGGAGCAGTGAGGTAGATGTAATGCTTTTTTATTTTGTTTTTTTTTCAAGCAACTGTGTTAGTGTTCACTTTATTTTGGCTTTGTGTTTTGTTCTGGTAAACCTCAGCTTAGCTGAAGCATCTGGTTCTCTGTGAAGTTTTAATTTTTTTTACTCAATTCTACAGCTGCACAAACTGAAGCTCAAAGAAACTAAGTGTCTTGCCCAAGGTCACACTGAGCTGGTGGTTGAGCCAGGAATAGAACTCAGTTATGGTACTTTTTATTTTTTTAACAATAACATGCAATGGCTGTAATGAGAGGTTTTAGAAGAAAATCAACAGTTTAAAGTTACTGTCGAGTGTCTCTATTTTACCCACTGGTGAAAGAAATCTGGCCTCAGATGACTCAGTTTGGAGGCTTATTCTAGTTACAAAGTCAATCCAGTTTTACTTAACCATACATACGTTATAACAATCTTAGGTAATAGTAGCCTCACATAGCATGACTTAGGTCTTTTCAGAACCTTCAGTGGCTCTGAGGCGCAGCTCTAGAAACTTCTGCTTCTGTCACAGAATTGTAGAATGGCTTGGTTTGGAAGGGACCCCAAGGATCTTTGGGTTCAAGCCCCCTGCCACAGGCAGGGCCACCAGCCTCAAGATCTGGGACTAGACCAGGTTGCCCAGGGCCCCATCCAACCTGGTCTTGAACACCTCCAGGGATGGAGTATCCACAGCCTCTGGGTAGCCTGTTCCAGCACCTCACCGCTCCATCTGTGACGAACTTCTCCCTGACATCCAATCTAAACCTTCCCTCCTTGAGCTTAACACCATTGCCCCTTGTTCTGTCACTCTCTACCCTTGTAAAAGGTTGATTCCCTTCCTTTTTGTAATCCCTTTTTAAATACTAGAAGGCTGCAATGAGATATTTTTTCAATATGCCAGTGTCCTGAAAACAACTACCTGTGCTTAACAGCCTTATGCATCTGAGCAGACCCGTAGGCTTACCAAAGACACTAGAAGAAATAGTATGCAGAACTTCTGGACATAATTTTTTTTTCACCTGTTCAACTCAAGATATCATACTATATGGTAGTCTACTGAAACAGCTAGCTTTTTTGTTTTTTTTTATTTCCTTTTGTCACTTTCTGTCACAAAGTTGTATAGACTAGTGTGTAAGTAATGGCATAAATGTTTTTTGTTTTTTGTTTTTTTCTGATGAAAAACAAACTGCAGTCAAAGACCTGTTCCTACAGGTCTGTTTCCCACTGGGGCAAATTTAAAATTTGACACTGTCACATATCAGTCTATTGAAATTTCTTCACTCAAAGTATTCATGAAGTCACTTGTGATTTATGGCCAATTTATCTCAGATTTTTCTTACACAGAGGTTTGTTCATGAGCTCTCAATACAGCATTATCAGTACAGTTAATAATTTTTTGCAATGTTATTTTGATTATGGGTTCTCAGAACGTAGATCAAATGTCAAAAGAAGATTTGGAGTTCTCTCCTAAGAAAAAATGAAAGACTGATTAGAAAACCTTTGAAAGAAGAAATTCCAGGAAACAAGTCCCACTGGCTTAAATACCAATCTTTTGCAGGCTTCTGCCCCTTGTAACTAAAGTAACTTGCAGAATGGGGATGATGTAAAGCCTTACCCTTGTCTTGCAAAGATTTGAATGTCAGGGGCCTAGAAGTTCAGCTCCTGAAAAAAAGCAATTGAAAATACAGTTAGCCTAAGGAGCATGAATGCATGTAATTCTGCCTGGGGCATTTGGAATATGCATGTGTGTAACCATGAAGGCACAGAGGAATAACTAACTGAGCATATCATTGCTTGAATTTCTGAGAAATTGTCCTATAAGAGGTAGAGGTCTTCTAACAGCACTGTTGTCATCAAAGCTATGCAGCTGCCTCCAGCTGTATTTAGGGAAAAGCATTGCAAGGTATTGTTTGGAAATAAACTCCTATTGCATTTCTTTACGGGTTGTTTTCCTTATGTCTGAGATTGTTTTGAGTTCCTGCAGGTGAGAATGAATCTTGTACATTGTTTGGTACATATTGAGGGTACAGCACTTTACTGTTTTCATAAAAGATATCCATCAGATGTCTCATAGTGTCTCCAAGTGAGAATCTCTTGGTAAAGAGGAATAACACCCTTCTGAATTCAGTGAGGTGGTTAAATACCTTTGCTGGAAGGCATATGCTAGTTTTTCTGTCTAGTCGTTGTGACTGCTGTACTGCACAAAAAAGCCACTTTGGTGTTGGTTCACCAAATTGTTTTCATCTGTTTGTGGTAGACATCCACTGTATAAACAAGTTGCCTGAACTATAAAGTGGCGTTAAACCCATCAAGGCTTTATGGTCAGTGCACAGCTATGCAACTTGATCTTAATGCTGAATTCATCAGAAAAGCTGCCCATGAACCTATGTTTCCAGCAGATGTTTCTGTTTTTTAAGTAGAGACTTTATAATCTTTTATTTGTCTTTCATTTATTTCCATGAGAGCACAGTAAGGACAATGTTTATCCCTCGAGATCAGATCTGCCAGGTTGCAGTCTTCCCTTAGACATAATATTTTTGCTGAACATACAGATCCTTTCTGAATTAGAAGAGGAATGGGAGAACAGTCTCAAAAGAATGAGTTTCCCAGGCTCACAAATTCCTAATAAATTTAAATTTTTGGCTTTTAATGCAATGTATTGTCTTTAAGAAAGCATTGAATGTGATTTGATTAAATTCTACAGTAAGTTGGCAGATATTAAAAAACTTTCAGTCTTCTGAAATTCTAAATTGTTCTAATTTTATTGTCTTTAGAGGGATAATGACAATTTATTTCTGCTGGATTTTTTTTTTTTCAGTTCTTTTTCAACTCCACAGATTTGTTGTTGTTCCTGATTTATGGCAGTGTTAATGTGATTGGAGTAGGTTTATTGCAGAGGCGGGAAAGTAAACATAAAGCTATTAAATGAACTCATATCCTGTAGGTAATGCTGTTATCCAAGTTTTTTGCTGAAAATAGGAGACTCCTACCTGACCCTCACTTAGATTTAGCCATATAAGTCCAGTATAGTTGGAGCCCATAGAGTTGGAA
Organism: Odontophorus gujanensis; assembly: GCA_013399175.1. Lineage (NCBI taxonomy): Eukaryota > Metazoa > Chordata > Aves > Galliformes > Odontophoridae > Odontophorus > Odontophorus gujanensis. Next base: position 225,100 of record VXAB01007391.1, on the reverse strand, counting down.
CTGCAAGACCAAGTTTAACAGAAGAAACAGAGTTTTTACCTCCAGCTCATGCATATACCCAAGTGAGGATTTTGAGTGCACTGTGAAAGGTACTGGAATGGGAGTTCGGATTTGATGAATCTGGTTGATTTGAGGTTATGGATTGGACATATCTAGTCCTTTTGATTAAGAAAGATGCAGAAATCTAAGGACTTGTCAAATTAGAATCTGTTTTTGCTTCAGGTTTGCAGCACTTCTTAAATTCTTGATTATTTTGTAGATAATTAACTTTTTGCCAAGATAAATTAGCTTGGGCTAATGTGAAATGATTTTGAACATGCAGTAACAATGCGGAAAATAATGGATGCTATTGAGAGACCTTTGGAAAAATATGCGACAGATTTCAGTAGGTCAATAGGTCAAAAAATTTGAAACTCAAAGCTTTTACAGTCACAGTCCAGCAGAGGTCTTAGAGCTGCGTGGAACTGCAATAGAGAAAGAATGTCTGGCAGTGGGGAGGAAAATGAGTAAGGCACATTTAATTCCATGTTTCAGTAGGAACAGTAACAGTAGCTGTTGTCTACCAGGTAATGCAAATTAAAGGATAGACTGAAGGTCTGACATACAGCTTCTTGTCACTCCTGGCTTCCAGAATGGGGTTAAGAGAGGTCAGGTTCTATGCAGGCATCTCAAGATGTAAGTCAGTTTTCACCAGTATTTAGTCCTCACCAGATGTCAATAAGGACAGCTCATCTATCATCAGTCCAGTAATCTTCAGCAAGACCTTTTCTACAGAGTTTACATGTGTATTATTCTTGATCCTCATTTGTTTTAAATTTCCCCTTCCACTAGGGAAGGCCAGTTTGGATTCATATCTGAAAAGCTGCTGCCACTTTTAATGTTTGCCTCATGATGGGTCAGAAGCAGTGTGAAGCCAAGCTTTTGGCAGGCTTCCTCCTTTGCTTTTGGCCATGTACAGTGCTGTGACAGTTTGGCATGGGTGGGAACAATTCAGCACTCAGCAGATGCGAAGAGATTTAGTTGCCCATACTCACACAGAACCACAATGATATACACCAGCAGAAAGCCTGCATTCACAGTAATTTCCCACACACACTTTTATTCATGTGTAGTCATTTCTAATAAGATATACTTGATGATAATGTTGCATTCCAACAGTGAACGCTGCTGTGTATGCATGCATTTACAGTCATGTTAGTAGACTTCAAAGGATGTACTGCGTAATCAGGCAAGCTCCTTGTGAACTGAGGCTAAGATCAATCTTCAGTGCCCCAGAAAGCAAAATAAATGACAGTGTATTGTGCTTACATTTGTCTGACTTCTGCAATTCCTGCTTCTATTGTCTCTTTTAAACTAAGTACTGAAAGGAGTATATTCAGTTGTTTAGAGGGATTTTTCAGAGTGCGTGAGAATGTACATAGAAATAATAGACTGAAACTAGTCCTGCCAAGTTCCATCTGTTTATACCGTATCATATAAATTTAGCTTGCTTAATGTAAGCATGGCTTCTTTCTGCTTGAAAGTAAATCTCATGTCCAGTAATGGGGAAAAGTACTTGCAGGCTTTTTATGGAGAAAAACCTCATTGCCTTAATCTGATTTCTTTAATACTTTAGGTATTGCTGTATCCAATTACAATTTGTCTACTCCTGCCCTAGATCCCATAGTTAACACTGATGTTTGAGTGTAGTGATATGTCCTGTAGCATACGTTCATGATATGATGTGTGTCCATGTATTAGGACTGCAGATAGGCATGGCATTCTACCATAAACACTGTTATTTGTTTGTGGTATTGTGACATTAAAAGCCAGAATGCCTTTTTCCTCTAAGATCTCTATTCCACAGAATTCTGTACTTGTAATTGCTGTGTATAATGCTGTTTGACCTAGTACTGCGCAGACCTTTATCAGATGAACACTTATTGTATACTAAGCTATTGCTGTGTTCAAATACTTGTAGCAGCTTAAATGTGTGCTTGCCAGACTCTTTAGGTGCAAAGGTTATCGTTTACAGCAAGTTTGTAGTGTATCTACTTCAAAAAATCCTAACTTGTGCTGTAAAAGCAATTCCCAAATGCTGCAGCTATGTTACTCAGCACTTGTTAGAACAAAATATTAGACACCATATCTTGTTGGACTTCTTCATACAAGAAAGACTTTGATAAACTGTAATGAGTTCATCAGAATGCTACCAGGATGGTTGTGGGCACAGGAACATATGTGCTGTGAGAGCAAACTCAGGGAACAGGGCTTGTTCAGGCTGGAGGAGAGAGAGCTTCAGGAGGACCCAGCAGCAGCCTTCTGGTATTCATGAGGAAATTACTGAGAAAGTGAACCCAGGCTTTTCACAGCAGCACATAGCAGAAGGATGAGAGACCATAGGCACAAGTTGAAACATGAATTTCTACAAGGGAAGTTCAGATTAGGAATAAGAAAAACTTATATCTCATGGGGGACTAGTTGCTCACAGAGCCTATAGAGTCTCTGGCCTTGGGGGTTTTCAGTAGTCAAAGCATTTGAGCCCACTGGTCTACCTTAGTAGGAGGAAGATGAACCAGAATCCTCCCAAGATGCTTTCCAACTTGACTTTTATGCTCCTATACATTTTATATACTAATTAATCATTGTCCTCTGGACAGAGACTTCTAAGAAAGTCAAAGAAATAATCAAGTAATACTGCTGTTTAATTTTTTAAGGATCAAGAAGAATGCTGGATAAGGTTTTTTGCAAATCTTAATGTCTTTAGTACCTTTTCCAATATCTAGTTGAAAAGTGTCTTGATAGGAGAAACAGATTTCAGATCGTGTTTATCTGCTTGGTTGGAAGAGTATACTCTTATTAACATATCCAATTCTTTCTGCTAGTATAGGTCACCTACAGTCCAGCAGCCCAAGATACAAATTCAACTTCATAGCAGATGTTGTGGAAAAGATTGCACCTGCAGTTGTACACATTGAACTTTTCCTCAGGTAACTCTTCTAATTCTTTGAATTGTAATTGCATTGTTTTACAAAAGTCAACAAATATTTTTCTTTCTTCCCTTTCCAATCAAACTGAACAGTGTACTGACTTTGATTTTCAGTTTCTAATGTCCACAGAATGCTCTGAAACATTACAGCAGACTCATTAATTTGGAGAAAGAAGTTCTAAAGATTTTGGAATTGAGATATCACATGAATAGTACAATTACCAATTTGTGTGTTCTGTTTCTGTTTAGTAGACTGTACTGGTTTTACAGTCTTTAGAGTGCCCTACATATAAAATAAGTCTATCTCATCTTTGGATGTGTCTTCATCCTTAATTAAAATAACTGAAATTTGTTGCATATTGGATTATTTTTATTATCTCAGAACTTTAAAAAGCAAGGCCAAAAACAAGCTGGAAAAACATATCTCCTTGTATGTTTATTCCACTTTCAATGGGATTTAATGTCAGTTGATTTTATTTTGTCAGGGAGAACATGAAAAGGCAGCTTGTTGACTATCTGTAACCTATTAAAATCCATAAGTGATTTCTGATAGGAAAAAAAGAAGTGTTAAATTTTCTGTCCAAGACATACACCATAACTGAAGCTGTGATGAGAGTTTCAACATTGAATATTCAAACCAATCAGCTGTCAGAGCAAATTACTACAAATATTATGGGTATTCCATTACCTATACATCCTTCTACCTAGGATACTCTAATTTTTGCGTAATTTTAAGCATTTCTTGGAGAATTTTTATAGGTCTTCCCATTATGTAAAATCAAGATAATCAAGTTTTCTGACACCTGAACTTTGTGTACATAGTGATCAGTCTTTTGAGAGAATGTTACAGGTGAATATTTTGAAGATCTTTGCATTCTATATGAAGATTTCTTTATAAGTAAATGTTTGTCCAGCAGCCTGCTAGGTGCTAATTGTAATAGTGCCTTCTGCCTGGGATTGACTCCAGTTCTTTACTGCTGAATAGCCCAGAACTTTCAAACAATTTCCTAATAAGGATCACATCTTGAAAGAAGGAAGAATTTGTGGACCTTTTCTCATCTTTTGCTGCACTTTCTGTTCTAACAAATCTAAGGTCATTATAGCAATTGTCCACAGAGAAAAGTCATAGTACTCTAAACAGTTTATAAAGTCCTAAATGTCTATACTGCAGCAGACGTCACTCCCCACCCAATTTACCCATTAGTGTTTTTCATTTCTTTTGTCTTTTACATTCCCCATCTTTCAGTCTCCAGACGTCTTTTTTCTGCTGGTCTACCCTTGTGCTTTATGATTTCCTGAGACACATCCCCTGTTTGTTTGCTCCTCTACCTAGCTACAAGGTTCCTTCTTTTCTTCATCACCTTTTTCCCATTAGTGGATCAGACCATTTGTCAGCTTTACAGTTTTGTCATCTTTTTTTTCCTCACATGGAAGAAACAACTCTTGGGTCAGATGGGCTCCTCCTGCTTCCATTTGTCTCATTTAGCTGTTCTGCAGGAAACCAGTAAAGAAATACTTGGAAATCAAAGGAAAAGGACAAAGCTTTCAAAAAAAAAAAAAAAAATCAGTTCCTATCTCACTGACTAAAATCTTTGTGCTCTTTTCAGAAAGAGATGCATCAATTTATTTACTTTTTGTGCAGATTTGAATCTTGGTCATCAAGCACTTTGTTAGTGGCTGAAAGGTGGTAAATGGTATCTGGTGCTCTGTTTCCCTTATGAGTTACAGTGACTTTCTTCTTTTATAGGCACCCTCTGTTTGGTCGAAATGTCCCACTTTCTAGTGGATCTGGGTTTATTATGTCTGATTCTGGTTTAATTGTAACCAATGCACACGTGGTGTCAAGTACCAATGCTATATCAGGGAGACAACAGTTGAAGGTGCAGCTACAAAATGGAGATACATACGAAGCAACCATCAGAGACATTGACAAGAAATCTGACATTGCCACAATAAAGATCCACCCTAAGGTGAGTGGTATAAAGAGCTGAATTAATTAATTTGGTAACCTTATCTATGTTTCATTTAGTACAGATGTACTGGCTTCAATATATGTTTAAAGATTACTTAGAAGTATATCTGGAGGTAACAGCGTACTGAACAAACTGCTTCTATAGGCCTAGAAATTTTGTTGTACCTCAGAAGTAAATAACATTGTCTTCTCTACAGGGGATGGCTATAAGAAAGAAAAGGGCAGATACTTCAGCAGGGTGTGTTGTGATGGGATGAGGGGAAATGGTTTCAAATTAAAAGGGGATATACAGAAAAAGTTTCTGCAGTAAGAGTGGTGAAGCCCTGGCGCAGGTTTCCCAGAGAGTTGATGGATGCTGCATCCCTACAGACATTCTTGGTCAGTCTGGATGGGGCTCTGAGCAATCTGATCTATTGTAGGTGTTCATCGTGGGGGTTTTGGACTAGATGACCTGTAATGGTCCCTTCTAACTCAATTCTATGAACTGCTAAAAAAGAAAAAGCAGTTCAGCTAACATGTGGCCAGGTTCTGTTATGTTTACCTGAGGACACAGACCATTTTGCTTAGCCATTGTAGTGTAGTGTCCAGTACGTTTACTGGCAGATAATGTAGGAGAAGTGACAGGCATGTATGTTATTTCTAGGAGGAGGAGGGAAGAATCTGCTGGAAAATAGGGAAGTCTTGTTCAGAATCTTGCTATCATTTTTCTTGATGAAATTGAAATGTAATGCTGATGGCCGTTTGTTTCTGAAGATAGTTTAAGGCAGTAATCTCCTTCAGTGTACTAATGTTATCTAGCATGATTCTGGGGTCATATTCTAGTGAGATGCAATAATATAATGGGAAGTATATGTTTCTAACTTCCAGCTAGTTTTTTTTAAACTTTCTTGGCGAGTTATTTTCAGTACAAACTAACAGTTGCTTTTTTTTTCTGTTTTATTTAAGAAAAAATTACCTGTATTGTTACTGGGGCACTCTGCTGATCTAAGACCAGGAGAATTTGTGGTGGCAATTGGAAGCCCATTTGCCCTACAGAACACTGTGACAACAGGTATAGTCAGCACTGCTCAGCGAGATGGCAAAGAACTTGGCTTGCGGGACTCGGATATGGATTACATTCAGACAGATGCTATTATCAATGTAAGTACTAGGTATGCGAGAAGCTGAGCTTCACAGTCCTGGGACCTTGAAATACCAGCATATTCAGCAGAGAGATGAATCCACCAAATAAAAGCTGCTTTGTTTGAAATCAGTGATAGGCTCTTATTTTTGTAGAAGAATATGCAGTGCCTGTCAGTTTTGTTCAGGCATTAATGTTGTGAAAGGGATGTTAGATAAAATGGATCCCTATGAGCTTATTGTCTGCAAAGATGTTATGTGTGACAGACCCTTCTCATTTTCTAAGTCTTGTGCTGTAAGACCAAAAGTAAATCAACTCATTTCTCTCTGTGCTTGTTCAGCTGGTCTGGTCCAGCAAACTGTAGAATAGAGCAGAAGTTTCTTTCATCTCCACCTATTAGAACCAGAAAAAGCAGTCAAGTTCATAGTATCTGCTTGAATTTAGTGTCAGGACAGCCAGGTAAGAACTTAAGGAGAGCTTTTTATTGTTCTTGTATTTTTAAAGAGATTGAAGGGTTGTTGTTTTTGTTTTTTCTTTGTGCATCACACACTTCATATGAGAATCTGGATTTAAAATTATATAGAATCTGAAATCCTGTACGGAGTACATTGTACATTGTATAGAAGTGCATGAAAACAACATTGTATCTAGCATTGTACATTGTATAGAAGTGCATGAAAACAATATCCTTCAGAGCAGCTAGAAGAGGTTGAAAGTGCTTCAGTGAAATCCTTGGTTATGTATATAAATTGTAGTGATTCTAAAAAGAGCACTGCATGCATATTTGAGGTTAAAAAAAAAAAAGGCCTGAAGTTTTACATCTTAAATCTTTTACTTTAAAAGAAAAGTGTATTCAGCATTTGTTTGCTGCACCTCAATACCAATTTTCACATAAATACTCATAATGCTTAGTGTTTTACACGTGCAAAGTTCTTGGCACTTGCTTATCTTCACAGAGCTGTTGAGAGAAATTTTGTGGGGGAAAAAAATAGCAAGGGTAAATACATTTTTGTGCTAAGATATAGCATAAGAATTAGCTTTTTCAAGAAGTTCCTATAATGATACAGTAGCTGAAACTCCAAATTGGAATTAGTTTATTAACTGGTAAAAAGAAAAACTTAAGATAAATGTGTTACTTGGGAGCATGCTCAGAACTGGCTGCAGAGAGAAAATTAGAACACAGGATTCTTGACTTCACGCCTGTACACATTTCTCAAGATCAGACTGTTTTCTTGCATATGCTTCTGCATTCACTGCCTTCAACAGCTATTGAGTGAGTTTAGGATTGCAGAGTATATAGGATGATAATAGAACAAGTGGAATATCGATGGTAAAGGAGGTAAAGGAAATGTCTACACATCTGAGTTGCATTGCCATATGAAAGCACAAAATATGGATACCATCACTGGCATAGGGATGCTGTGTACTTAGCTAATGCACTAGTTTTCTCCTGAGAATGGGAGGAGTTTGAGTGCTGGTCTACTCAGAGCATTCCTGTGGCTCAGCCAAGACTTTCCTGTAGGAATGTGCATGCAGCTGCCTTCTGAGAAATAGTAGGACAGCAACAACATGGAGCAGGAGAAAATACAGCCATAAGTTCCTGAATGGAGCTGTATCATTTATATACCAAAGTTCCTTCCTTAAGTAGATCCTTCAAGGTGGAGACAAGTGACTGAGAGATGATAGGCTGACAAAGGCTGAAAAGTCAGTCTCAATTCCTTCCTATGTGAGGCGTAAAAATCAAGTGTGTGGCTTCTGATCACTGAAAAGATACAGTATAAGAAACTGATCTTTAGTTAAATAAAGATGTTTTTAGAACTTAAATGTCTGTTTTATTCTTAAGGGAGTCTGTAAGTTTTACCCAGTGCTATCTAAGTGTAAACTGTTTATGTGGCTCATGTTGCTATCATGCATCACTTAGCTTTGGTTTATTTTGAGTGTTAAGTTGCTGCTTTTGGCTGTTCAGTAGATCTACTTGAAAACTCTGGCTTCACTCAAAAACAAACTTGTTGAGCCAACGTGAAGATGAACAAGGAGTTTCTCAACCTCCCACTGTAGTCCTGTTAGATGTTTCTTCTGAAGGCCATTAGGTATTAGGTAATTTCAGACCACTTGGAGCTGCAATTTGCTCTCCCTAGAGGGGTATGCTTCTCTGTGGTTACTTAATCAGTCCTTATGTAGTACCTACTTCATAGCAATGCTCTGTGATTAAACTTGCAAAGCACTGTGTTGTTTCCCGTGGAGAATACGAGAGACTGACATTGTTACAAACCAAAGTGATTAATAGAACTGTTTCAAAACTGTGCATATGTTTAATGTGCCTTAGTGAAATATAACTTTAAAACCTTTCAAAACCTTGTTCTAACAGTATTTAGCAGAAGTGAAACACTCATTTTAACTACTTAATGATTCTTGCTAATTTTAAGGCAGAACTATTTTGAGTGTTAAGCTGCTGCTCCTAATTTAAGGCCTATTACTGAAAATAAAAAAGAAATCTAAACATAAGAGGTGTGAACAAATATGGTAGGATCTACTTGTAATCTTCTGCAATCAGAATTGTGTCCCTCAGTGCTGCCTAAGAGATGCTTTGCTCTCTTTCATATGCTTACAAACAAAATGCTGTTTCAAGTACAATTTTCTTTTCCTGGAGTGAAGCACCAATTTATTGTTCCCTATGTCATTTTTACAGTATGGCAACTCTGGAGGACCTCTGGTCAATCTGGTAAGTTGAGGTGACTTGTTTTTTTTGTTTTTTTTTAAGAGCTGGCTTGAAATACATGGGAGAATTTTTCTTTGAAAGAGTTCCTATATTCTTTCAGCTTCTAGTCGTTCAAGCTAATGGTGGGCGGATAACCTGAAACTTGAAGAAACAATGCAGATTAGGCTTCATTTCATGTGTCTTTGAGAATTGTTCCACTATAGAGTATTGGAGATTTTATACAGCAATTAGAAAAATATGTTCTAGTAGAAGATACATTCTTTAGCACTCTGAAACCTGGGATACAGGATGAAGATGAGATCTGGGCGATCTACGCAAGTGATTTTAAAACCAGCCCTGATTCTTCAGTTTGTGAATTCTGGCTGTAGTAATAAATGTGATTCCACCACCTGCTTGGCAGAGGGAATGTCTTGTTGAGTAGTTGGATAGACCTTGGATGAACAAACTGTACTGTAATCTCTCTGATCAACACAGTTAAATGTGAGATGGATTGTGAATCAGAGCCCAGATCCTCCCTTAGAAGTAATGTTTATTTCTTGAGTGATTACAATGCTCCAGAATTTCTTATGCCAGCTTTTAAAATGAAGTGTTGTGAGGTGAGCTGAACCTTGTCACTTAAGAGCATATTAACTGAATACTGTTTCTCAACAGGATGGTGAAGTGATTGGAATTAACACCTTGAAGGTTACAGCTGGAATTTCCTTTGCTATTCCATCAGACCGCATTACTCAGTTCCTCACAGAGTCACTTGACAAACAAAATAAAGGTAAAGACTGCAAGAAACAGTGATGCTGTCATCTGCCAATCATTACCTTAACTTGTCAGTGAAATGCAAAAAGGCATGGATCTGGGGTTCTACTATTGAAAAACTCAATCTTATTGTACACCTTGCACATGAAAACAGAAGACAACCTCACAGAAAGGTTCTTAATAGTTGGGGCCAGAAGGTGGATATTTCACCATCAGAACAAGCCACCTTATTCCCATAGGCACCCTCAGGCACATCTGCTTCTACAGAGTGGTGAGCTTGCTGACTAATGCTACCTATGTACCTCTTAGAAGTGAAGGATTTAAGTTTATCTTGTGATTTGCAGGTACTACCTGTTTTTTCAGCCTTCTAATTACTGTATAATCAAAGGAGAAGGATTCACTCTCACTCTTAACATTAGTGGCTTTCACTTCTTGACATACTTCTGGCGCAGGCAACTTTTTTTTTTTTTTTTTTTTAACTCTGAAGTACCTCAGGCAGAAGAGCAGTCATTTAAAGCTCTTGACGCATAGAGGAAGAGAACTTGAAGCAGTCATTTTCATAATATCAGAAGTTAAGCTTGCATTTTTTTTTAGGGCTTCAGCAATAGTTTTCATTTTTGTTCTATAGGCCTTATTTCTTGTCATAAGGAATTTATGTAAGCAAAATTTTTGGGATGCTTTTATCATGTTTTATTTTGCTTCAACTACATCTCACTAGTTTCAGTGAGATCCACCCTTATGGTACAATTAGGTCATAGAAGTAAGTTTGAGGGTATTACCATTTTGCTCTAAATATCACATTGCCTGAAAATAATAAAATTCCTGAAGTCTCTTTCCAGATTATCTCTAGCATACAGAAGATGCTCAGGATATTATTTAATAAGTTTGAGCTTTAGTCTTTTAATTCTCAGCTGATTAGATGACTGCCAATTTTATATAGGAGGTGTACATTCTTGAAGTCCCGTACAAGTAATAACTGCAAGTATGTACTGCACAGGACAGGGAGGGGGAAACTTTTGGAGAGAATGGGATTTGAATTAATTATTTACATTGATAATTTTTATCTAAACATTCTGTGTTTCCTAAGGTATGAGTGATGTCTAATAATTTCTAATGTATTTTTTTACCAACAGTTTACCACATTCTGTATACTTAATGCTTGAAAGATCTAAAAGTCTTTGCTAATGTTGAATTTCAATAATAACACAAATTCCTTTTATATTTAGGAATTCCTAAATTGGCACTTGAAATTAAGTGTCTCCATTTACATCTTGATTTTTTTAACTACTGTCTTTTGCTGGTAACAGATAGGAATTTTTCAGTTCTAGTCTTAACTCTCCTGTCTATTCCTTTAGTTAGTTTAGACATGAGTAGAACAATAAAATCAGAAAGTGTTTAACACAAATTCTCTGGAATGGAAGATAACAAGTTATTAAACTGACAAAATATTAAAGAGAAAATATATCCAACGTGACCTCCATAAGGCCCTTTGTGGTGTTAAAATAGTACGCCTGGTTGATTGTGCTCATCCAGTCCTTGCTGGAGCCTCCAATAAAGTAGTCAATTTTAATCCCTCTATTATTGCTGATGAAAACTTGGTTTAACATATTTGACATGGTTTAAATTAAATGGAATGAAGTTTTCTTTACCTTTCTTGCTTGAAGCTTTCTGATCTTCAGAATAGCAGTGTTCCTTAGGGGTCGGTGCTGGGTCTGGTCTTGTTCAACATTTTCTTCAGTGACTTGATGAAGGGATGGTGTCCTTCCTCAGCAAGTTTGCTGATGACACAAAGCTGGGAGGGATGGATGACACACCAAAAGGCTGTGCTGCCACTCAGCGAGACCTAGACAGGCTGGAGAGCTGGGCAGAAAGGAACCAGATGAGATTTAAGAAGAGCAAGTGTAGTGTCTTGCACCTAGGGAAGAATAATTGCATGGTATATAATAATGTACAGGTTGGGGGATGATCTGCTGGAGAGGAACTCTTCATAGATGGACCTGGGTGTCTTAGTGGACAATGGGCTGGCCATGAGCCAGCAGTGTGCCCTGAGTAGTTACCAGATTATTTTTTCCAAGGCCTTATTTTTTTTGCCAACATCATTAGACACTGTGGAAATAATTCCAGCATTGTGAACACTGTTTCTTCATTCCTGCCCAGTCTTTGTTTCATTCAGATTTGTTTGTCTTGTCCCTTTTCTTACTACCATTTTCTTTTCATGTGAGCATTCTGAACTCAACCCCCAGAGTATTTATGCTTCTGTATCATACAGGTGATGACCAGCAGCAAACTTTTTGCAGAGCGTTTGTCATCTATGTGGTTGTTTGCAATCTCAAGAAGAGAACTTCATAATTTATCTGCCTTACATCACAGAAAGAGACTACTGTTTCGAGTAATTGGATTACTGGCACTCTAATAGCTGATTTTGATCACAGTAGTTTTACCAATACATGAAAATACAAGAGAGCCAGAGGTTTTGAGGGAAAAACAGGCATGAGTTACAGGCATAAGAATCTAGAGAGTGTAGAAAATACTGTTTTTTTTGTTTTTTTTTTTACTCAGCATTTTCACTGACATTAATGTGTGTACTGAACACTCTTAAGATTTAGGACTAATTCTTTTACTTGGGACTGTTTTTCTTAGAAAGAACAGCAGTTAGAGGAGGCTATACATCTCCTTTACAATATTTCTTCCTCACATGAGAACAAAGAAATTGTGGGATTGTTATGCTGGAACAAGTAAGGGGAAATATTGTTTCATACCGGATATAACTAACTACTAAAGCTCTCCAGGAAGTCATCAAACTGCATTTGTTCATAAAACAGCTGTGAAGTATCATGACTACTAAATGCCGACTACAACAATGTGGTTCCTCTCCTGAAGGAGTAAATCTCTACCATTTAAATTTCTGTAGAGTCCTTCCTGGGTAAGGTCTATGTGTTTGGTGTTATTTATTTATTTTTTTTTTACTTGTTCTGCATTCTTTGGAGTAGAACCCATTGTGAACCTTTTGTTTTTCTCCTTATAAGGCTGTCTTTCTGAAAGTTGGAAATTTTCATTTTTTTCAATCCCATTTCTACAGCCGTAATGAGAACAGTGTGATTAAATTGTCTTGACCAGCTTCAGATGAAATGGCAGTTGGTTCTGAAATCTTCAATTTACTGAAGTCATGTGATAATAACTCATTACGTTTTTCCTGAACTTCATGAGGGAAAAGTCTTACACAGAATAAATGAACTTCTCTCTTACCCTCATTGTCAGGGATCAAGATTGTCATTCCATACACCAACGTTAAGCAAAATAAATGACCTCAGTGTAAATGTGCGTGATTCATATTTAGTTTTTTTTTTGATGATACTTCCTGTTTCAATAGTCAGGTATTTGGGTCAACAAAGTAGCTATTTTTGTCCATGTTTACCTGATTGTCCATGTTTACCTGAATTTCTTAAACACCTGTTGTGTTCTTTTCAGATAGCAAAAAGCGTTTCATTGGCATCCGAATGCTGACAATAACACCTGCGTAAGTACCTTAGAGAGGTGATCTGTATATAATATACCATAACGTGTGAAATCTGAAGGAAATTCGGAAGGGCCTGAGTACTTAGATTTTTGCCGAACATGTCTGCAGTGACACTGGTTGTTTAAGCAAGATGCTGCATTCAGGTGGCTCTGAAGGTTTAATAGCCATTCTATCTGTGCCAGTATAGTACACATGATGTGAGGTTTCATGTCTAACCAATAACTGGAAGGAAAGTAGTTGCTAAAGTTCAAACCTTTATGCTTCCATGTTAATAAAATCTGAATGTGGACACCCTCCTCCAGTTCTGTATCTTTTTTCTTACTGCTGCAGGTCTTGCTGCTACCTGAACATATGCTGGAATTACAGCTGAGAGTTCTAACGCTTGTGTTCATTCCCAGTAGTAGGTGCATTACCAACGTGGCAGTAGAATACAAAATTAAACAGGACAATTTCCAGCTGGTGCTGTAGTAAAGCCTTTATTTATTGAGTTAGTCTTTCAATCCTCCACAACAGGTCATCAGCTGGAATAAATCAGTGGAATGGTATTAAGATCTCTGGATCACCATCAACAAAGAGAAGTTCTGAATGGTTATCTGTGTAACTGTTATGAACACCATGAGAGTTTTCACTGGTTTTGTGGTGTATAATGAAGCAGTGCAAGATATCTCCAGGCCTACTTTCTGGAAGACTAGTTTTCTCAATGTGTTTTAGTCTTTTAATTATATTAGCTATAATATAATAAATTATATAATAATAAAATAATAAAAATAAATATAATACTGAAATGAAGTGAAACTGTATGCAGACATTTCAGCTTTCTATGTGAGAGTCCCCAGCTTTTCGTAATGGACAGCAAACTAATTCATCATTAGTTTAAAACTCTCCCTTTCTAGAAGTGAGCCTTAACTTAGTCGCAGTGTATACAGACTTGAAATGATGTGATCTCTTCAGAGATGAGAGGATGTTTTTAGCGTCTCTATTTTGCAAGTGGTTCCTGTCTTCTTTATAAAGGCATACACAAACAATTCTGTATGTGGGAAAAATTGAGGAAGGTATAGTTTCTGTGGAAATCTCACAGTTCTAATTTCCTATATGATGCCTGAAACTGTCAAAAGCAATAATGCTCTGGATGAAGACGAATTAAGAGTGTTTTCCAAAATGAAAGAAGAAAAAATATTAACAGATTTCTAAGTTTTCACCATTGTTAATTCTTCAGGACAGGAATGTCTTTTGTCCTTTTAGCATGTAGGTCAGAAAGTGCAACTGTCTCTGTGTTATATTCATTTTTGATCATGAAGATTTAAGAATAAATATATTAGAGAGTAAATAAGAATTTCTGAATGCTACTACTTTTGTAGTGAAATGAAATGCTTTATCTTTCTTCATTTAGCTTGGTGGAAGAACTGAAACACAATAACGCCGATTTTCCTGACGTTAGAAGTGGAATTTACGTACATGAAGTTGTTCCTAATTCACCTTCTCATAGGTATGTAGAGCACATTATTTTTTTTCATAAAGAAATCTCTAAATAGATACTATTAGGTAGTACTCCTGTTCATATGCAAGTATATCATTTCTACAAATTATTTCAGGAATTATTGAGAAGATGCAAAGGAGAAATAAAGGTGGCTATTCTAGCTTACCTTTGAACAGGAAGAGAAAAATAATTTGCCTATAGTTCAGTTGGTATGCTTTGCTTTTCTTCTTATTTTGATACTGTGTTCAATTCCCCTATAAGCGTGAAATGAATACTATAAATACATATTCTTGCAAGTGGATAGAACAAGTAAGTCATGGCTATAAGTTTTTCTGTTTCTCCTTTGCTGTAATTTTGAGTAAGACTGAGGAAAAATTGTCAACTTTAGCTGTGTTTGCACTGATAGAAGAAAGTCTTCAATGAAATACAGCAAGCCTGACAAGTACAAGGGGGAATGGTTTTAAACTAAGATGGGGAAGATTTAGGTTGGATGTTAGGAGGAAGTTTTTTCTCTCAGAGGGTGGTGATGCACTGGAACAGGTTGCCCAGAGAGGTTGTGGATGCCCCATCCCTGGAGGCATTCAAGGCAAGGCTGGATGTGGCTCTGGGCAGCCTGGTCTAGTAGTTGGCTAACCTGCCCATGGCAGAGGGGTTTAAACCAGATGATCTTTGAGGTTCTTTTCAACCCAGGTCATTCTATGATTCTATGATTTTGCATGTAGTGATACTATAGTTTATTCTGTTAGAGTTGGAAGGGTGAAAATCCCCTTTTAATGGAAACTAAAACACAAAGAGTTATCACAACTACCAAATAGGTGGTAAGTAGTCTTGGAACAATATCTTTATAGTCTGTTTCTTCCCTCTTTGCAGAGGAGGTATCCAAGATGGAGATATCATTGTTAAAGTCAATGGGCGCCCTTTGTTGACTTCCAGTGACCTTCAAGAGGCTGTGATGAATGAATCACCTCTACTACTTGAAGTTCGAAGAGGAAATGATGATTTACTATTTAACATTGAGCCTGAAATTGTCATGTAAATAGAACTGAGGAAACTCCCACCATATTTAAACACACTTACTCTGGAACACTAGATACCTCCTTTACAGCTACAGTAATTATACTTTGTGTTGACTAATGACAAGGTGGACTAACTTAATTGCCTGAGCCATTTCTGTACATAGTAGCTAGAATGAATTCAGTTATGTCATGTATTGCAGAATTAACTCTCAAAGCAAATTAAGACTGGTGTTCTGGGGAGGGGGAAGAAAGCAAGCTTTGGGTAGCTTAAGGAAATGGGTTTCACTTCCAATTTAAGCAGATTTCAGAACACGTTTAGTTCTTCATTTGGAAAGACCAAAATACAACTGGAATTGAGGAAATATACTGATAGAGGAAACTTCATAAATTAGTCATGAAGAATCATGCTGTTGCAATTGAGCTTTTATATATATATAACTTTTTCAATGTGAAACTAATATTGGCAAAGCTTGTGTTTGTTCTTAGTGCTTGTATACTACATATCAGTGCAGGCAAACTAAATCTGTAAATATCGAAAGGAACAAAAATGGTATCAGGCTATAGAGTGTTACACCTAGGTCATGCAATTTTGGAGTACAGTAAATGATTCTTATAGAATTAATGCCTTATTATATATAAATCAAAACGATGTGCTGAACAAAGTTAAGTTTGAGAAAGTACACAGTTGGTTTTTTTTGATACAAATTAGTTTTGCATTTTACTGGTAAGCTTTGCTGTAAAATTGTTATACTACTTTTGGCTTGTACTGTATAAGTTTCTACTGTAAGGAGATTAAAGTTTACACAAATGAAGTGCTGGTGTAAACGTTTTTTTTTTTTTTAATGTTTTCTACACTCCCTAGTATGTCAAACTGGAGTCAACTCTCCCAAGAGATAATTTTCTTGCAGAAAATTAGTCCCTGATACAATAAGGTTCTTATGCAGCAATATGGAATAATTATTCTGCCCTTACTTAGGCAACGTTAGAAGTGTTTTGCACATAAGACATTTATTTATACTGTGTTTTTTTCATATTCATGAATTGTGCTTTGATGTCTATTAGAAACTATATAGCCTGGTTTGTCTTATGCTAAATTCTGCTTGCATGTGACAAGAAGCAGAATGGAAATGCTATTGGCCCTTTTTTACAGCTAGAGCTTGTGAGACTTGTGTAATAAACTCAACACAGAAAATGCTTAGGGTATCCAGAAGGTATAGATTTAGCCCTTAAGTACACAACCATCTTCCTTCTTTCTTAGTGAATATTGATACCATTAGCTGTACTTACTACATTTGATCACCGTGTCTTTATTTAACACATTTTTGCATCAAAGTGTAATTCGTGAGGCAATTAGAACACTTATCTCTAAGATGCCATTAAATCTAGACATTGAGGCTACGCTAACTTGACTTGTTTGTGAGAAGTCTTGCTCCTTTGGGAGCATGACAGACATGAAGAGCAATCGTCTCATTTGCTGTCTATCTGTGACTGAAGCTGTACAGTTGAATGATAGGTTGTTTATATTCATCCCAAAAATGAATGTTTTTCCTTTATATCACATTATTTCCCATGTCCTTAATAGTGGTGTGATATCTCTGCTGTCAGTAAAGCGAGCTGTTTTCACCCTATGAACAAAAGTGATTTAGTCATTTCTAGTTAAGTATTCCCTTTTCAGAAGAATTAAGCCCTTTCCATTGTGTGTCCATCTTTGCATCCAAGTTTGCAGAAACATGTTCTGGACTTAAGATATCTGTGGGGTGCAGAAGGATGCTGTCATGACTAAATTCAAGCCTTTGCATAAGTGGGTACTGTGTTAGGATTGCTGTTTTGTAGTTTGTGAAGTGCACTAGGCTATCTGTATCCATTGATTAACAAGTTGAAAGTATGTCAGCAACAACTGATGTTAACTGCCAGCAGATAACGTTAGGTCTGTAAGACAACCTTCTTGTCTATGTTTTTTAGCTGAGATCTCTAGGGCATAAAATGGCAGTTTGTGTCTCTCTACATAAAGAAATGTTCAGGCAGCTCTTCTGGAGTATACTATTGTTACCTGTCACTCATTAAAAAAGAAAAGAGCTACTATAATATTATTTCAGTTTTTCAAAGGAACTGGCTGCTGGGCATTTTCAGCTTTTCCAAGTCAAGTTTGAGTTGACAAGTAGAAAATTTTTGGTATCTCATCTGTCCAGAAACCCTTATTACTATGAAAGATTTCTAAAACTACTTCATCACTTCTGCAAGGCCTAGACAGCAAATCATAAAATCATAGAGTCAGTAAAGATGGAACAGACTTCTAAGATCATTTAGTCTAACTGTCCCCCTCCCACCAATATTGCCTGGTAGACTATGCCCCTAACATAAGGAAGAGATCAGTGATAACATTCTAAACAACATGAGCATTTCAGGAACTTTCTATGCTACAACCCAGCAAGGTCTGCTAAGGGAATGGCACAGCGCTGGAGCAGGCTCACTGCTGCCGCTGAGCTTCCTCTCACCCTTTTTTACCACCTGTGCCTGCTGTAGGGCAGAGAAGGAAGACAATTTTTCAGGTTTGATATATATTAGATGACAGGAGTGAGATGGTACCATCCATAAAACATATAAAAGGACATGAAGGTTGTTGGCAAGACAAATTATGGATGAAACAGGAAACAAGAAGTGAAACAGTGCAGAATATCATGAAGAAAATATTTCCCTCAGGAGACAGATCTTTTAAAGAAAAAATTTATGTAATTACACAAGCGTGACTCTAGGCCAAGAGTGCTGTACAGCTGCCTGAACCAGACATTTGAAGACCTCTTTCTGCAAAGATGGCAGTTTACTATTTCTGCTTGTTATTCTGCATCTGTTCTGCACAACCGCATACCCAGCCAGCAATCTCTCCTTTCTATGTGTCTGTTTTGGCTGATCCTACACCAGCTCTCCTCCACAAAGCTCTTCTGCACAACTTCTTCCACCACAGCTGTTCTACGCTTCTGCATTTTGTCCTTCTTCACAGCTGCTCTGTTTGTTCTCCAGTGGTTTTGCACCAGCTATTCTGCACCACAATACGCATCCCAGACAGCACTCTCCCACTCCTTTAATTTTATTTTGACTGCTTGCTTCTTTCTTGGGGCTTTGTTGGTTTGGCAGAAATTCGGAAAAGAGAGGGTTTTTTTCTTCCTGAGCTCTGAAGTCTGGAGCATTTTGCTGAGTATTTCATGCCCATAATATGAGGGCAGTGGGTTGGTGAAAAAATAGTTTAACATGAAGACATTGCTAGATATAGAAGGTGATGCTGCCTCTATCCAAACACCTCTGGAACTGGTGTTCAAAGATGCAAGATCGAGAACTTATCCCAGAAGTTGTATACTTGGATAGTGTGGGTACACTTTCTGTGCCCACACCTTGGACCACAGTCTGAGGATAGCTCTGAAGTAGGAAGAAGACTTAAAAAAGGCAAGGGAAAGGTGGTGTAGAATGTTTATTTTATTTTATTGCCTTTATTTACCTGGTTTTCTGTTGTCTTTATTTATTTGAAGGAGCCTGGAGGAAACATCCAGGTCTGTGTTTGTTCCCATCCCTCTTCCCACAGTAGAAGATTATTTTTGAAACTTTGGTGTTCCACAAATAGTAATCTGTTATCCAGACCTTCCCAGTGCTTGAGTCAGCTGATGCAGCTTGGTGGGGTTTTAGTGTAGAGAATTGTACAGGTTGTGCCATGGGGTGTTACCCTGGGCGGAAGAACCACAAGTAGATAGGAGTTGCTTAGAAGACGTTACTGACTGGCTCAATTCTCTATCTGTTGGCAAACAAGGAGGGCAATGTTACATTGCATTTTTCTGTCCAAAAAGTCCTCAAGAATGAATTTGCTGTCAGTGGTGAAGGGCATAGAGGAGAAGATGTATGAGGAGCAGCTGAGGCCCCTCGGTTTGTTCAGCCCAGAGCAGAGCTGAGGGGAGGCCTCATGGCAGCTACAACTCCTCACAGGGAGCGCAGGGACAGCACTGAGCTCTGCTCTCTGCTTACAGTGAGAGGACCAGAGGAAATGGCATGGAGCTGAATGAGGGGAGGGGCAGCTGGGGGTTAAGGACAGGGCCTGCACCAGTAGGTAGTGGGCATGGAACGGGCTGTCCAGGGAAGTGGGCACGGCCTCACTCCACCAGAGATGAAGGAGCATTTGGATGCCACTCTCAAGAAAGAAGGTGATTTTCAGGTGGTGCTGTGTGGAGCTGGGAGTTGGATTTGATCCTTGTGGGTCCCTTCCAACTCAGGATTTTCTGTGATTCTATGATTTTAAGATTCTATGAACTGATGCTTGGGCAGCACATAGGATGGACAGGCAAGCGGAGCTTCAGGCTGTGACAGTAACAAAACAAACAAAAAAAAAAAAAAAAGGAGAAAAGGATATTTATTCCTTCTCTTTTGATTTTTATCCTCTGGAGAGTAAGGTCAGACAGAGCAGGTCTCCCCAGCCTCCCTTCCTCTTCCTCTCAAGTCAAAGGGCTCCTCTCGAGACTGTGAGAATATATCAATATTAAACAGCATTCTCCCTGTAAAATTCTCTGGAGAAAAACAGAAACAACTACTCACTCTTTCTTTCTTTAGCAAACAGCAGCCAGGCCTTTGCAAACAGTCAACTGAGGCACAGTCAGGAAAAAACAAGTTCTTAAAGGAAGCACTAGCCAAGGAAAATAATGGGGCAGCATGAGGGGTTTGGTGACGCAGTTGCACAGCTGCTGAGTTCAATGACTTCTCGTCTGCCTCCATCTGAAACTGTGTTCCACTATGAAGAGATCCTCTACCTCTATAGCTATAAATAACTGAATATCATGATTTGCTGCTTGAAGACCTAGATGGAACTTGGGAAAAATAACAAAACAAAACCCTGACAACTAATGCAATATGCAACAAGAAACAAGATACTATCAACTGTTTTCTCAGTAAGATTCTAAATGGTAGTGGGACAACAAAGATAAAGAATGTAGCTTCTAAGTTGGCCATGAAGATGTGAAGATACAGCACCAATGCCAACGTTACTGCTAGATGTTTCATCCCAGATACCTGTCCAGATGTGCCTTAGTATCAAGGTAAAGAAATTACAAGTGTAAATCAGGTCCCAAAAATCATATGCAAAAAGTACTTAACAATTAAGCCTTCTTTATGTAAGGTGCCTCAGATGACTACAACTGATGTATGTCTCCATGTTGTACAAATCTCAAGGAAGGGCATTTAACCCAATTATCCTACAGCAGGTTTTAGAATAATTAATGTTTTGGCTTCGATTCCTGGCATAATTTGAATCCTAATTTCCAATAAGCAAAAAAATTCTGAATGTTGTCTCATGTCCATCAGAAGTAGTTCATAAAGCTCGGGGGCAATAGGAAAAACAAACTCAGAGTGTAGCAATAAGTAATTTTCATGGTATTGTAAGAGCATGGGATACACTGTAATGGAAGCTAACAAAATGATGGCTCCTGCCTTACACAAGTGTTGAACTCGCTACACTGTGATGTGCCCAACACAGCTATATACAAAAGTTATCTCATCAGAGTTTGAAATGCATTAATTACACCCATCTTTCTAGCCTTGTTACCTCTGAAACTTTTTTTTTCCCATCTGTAAGTTCAGGTGCAAGGAACATAAGAAAAGCACATTTAAACCACAAACAAAAAAAAGCAACCAAATAAAATGTTCTTTATGTACATTGAAATATCTGAGCTTGAAACTCCATCATGCTTGTACCCTTTCTGGTTAGACACCAGTGCTGTTTCCCACTGCACATTGTGCAGATCATCCCCTGCAGGCTGCATACCCCCCTGGAAAACCATCAATGGCTTACATTAAGAGCATGAGTGGCTGTGCCTCTACAGAAAGATTTCAACATTTGGAATACATTACACTTCTGGGATTAAATATTGCCATTCTGGTGTGCTAAAATATTGCAATTCTGGCCTATAAATCCTACAATGAAATCTCACATTTAGGGGAGAGCAGGAAAAAAATTGTGGCAAGTCAAAGGCGTTCTGATGTTTTGAAAAGCCCTTTACAGCTTTTCAGTTGTTTGAGATGTCACATGTTATATGAGGAGGAGAAATCAGTGGTCAAAGTGTGAGAAAGTGATGAGAGATGCAGTGATAAACACAAACTGTTGTTCCACATTTCTTTTTCACCAGAATGTCTGTACACACAGTCTGTGTTTTTGCTGGGTTTATTGCGATAAATTGTCTGAGTGCTAGTGTGATTGTTTAAAGGAAAAGTTCTCTGATTTCTTGGTAACCAATATCATTAGTGTTACTGGTGTGAGGCTAAACAACCAAAAACAAAAATCTAGCATTCTATGAAAGTTGAAGGACCTCCTTATTTATTTATTTAGACCTCACATCTGTAACAGCAGCTGCAGAAAAGACACATGAGTAAATGCTGGCAAATAAAAAAAGAGCAGTTCTCCAAAGCAGCCTGGCTAACTCCAGTAAATCACTACCACTCCTTCAAAATAAAGCAAGCTTTTCTACAACTTACTTATACCACTGAAGTAATTTAATATTTTTGTTGAAAAGGAAAATAGTAATCTGTACACATTTTGCACTGATAGGCATTACAAATTTGCTTTATCTAGAAGCAGTATTTGCAATACATACATTTTGAACCATTTTAGACCTAAACAGAATAGGTAACTAAATAAAATCAGTGTTTTCTTAATAGAGATCTGAACTTTGTCTAAGACTATTCTTTTTTAATGGGAAGTATTTTCAGTACACAACATTTATTTTGCATAGTACTGACCCAACAGAGTAAATTGCTTACACTGTCAGACCTAATGGCATGGATCGGGCTCTGAAATGGAAGACGAAAGCATAGAGGGTCTCTAAAAGGCAGCTAAAAGTCAGCATATCAGCTCTTCTTAACCCATATAAGCATGGGTGAAGAAGGTGGAGGAAGAATAGCAATCATGGACAAAGTGTCAACAGGCTCTTCCTGGGATTATGAGTGTTTGGATGATGCAGATATTTATTTACCTGTGGGTATCCTTATTCAGACCTATTCCTTTGGCCTTTGAGGTCCACATTCTCCAAAAGATGTAGGTGGTATGCCATGAATACCTTACAGATTATGCAATTCACTGTGTGTGCCTCATGGGTACCACATTTGCTAAAGACTGACTATAAGACAAAATTTGTATGTGTGTGGCAATTTCTGACACCGCAGCACTGCTTTACATCCTGATTTAGAGGAGAGAAAGTCAGAATTTAAACATCTTTCTTGGTGGTATGGTTTCCCAGCAGTTCATCTTGACACTTCCAATCATAGTGAAACATTTGAACACATTTTTATCTCCCTAAAAAATCATTAACTCTGCCAGAAAGTGTACTTTACAACGCAGAGCCCACAGAGTACATGAAAGAAGCAAGTAGAAAGGAGGCATTTTTATATTGTGTATGGGTAGTTATTGGAATGCACAGAAATTTGGTATTGAGTAGATGATATATCTGAATCCCACATTAGATACAAGTAGTAGGTGAAGAATCTTACCCATATTTGACTTCACTTACACAATCAAACAAAAGACAGCTATCATAATTATATTTTGATGTATGTCAGGTTTTTATGAAAGGAATATATTAAAAACATGGAAAAAATGGAGTTTCACTCTAGTAAAAGTCTCAAACTAAGATCACAACATTCGAAGGATCTGCTTCATTTTTAGTTTTAAAATTTATACAGAATAGGAAAGAACTGCATGAAATTAAACAAGTGAAATTAATAAAGTGAAGCAGAAGTGTTTCTGCTGTTAGTATAAAAATGATTCAGCTCATTTTCACTGATAATTCCCCACCTGTTTTTGTGCCAACATTAACAAATAGAAAGTCTTATTGATTGCAACATGCTACAGAGGAGGGTAGGCTTAGCTTGAAATTCTCCCCTAAAAACAAAAATCCTGTTTTGGATTAAACCCAAGACCTAATCTCATGGCTCTAGCAATAGTATTTTGAAAAATCATTTTTCAGCTGCTATGGTAAATGTTTCTAAAAACAGAGGAGAGGTTTACAATCTGTTGCAGCAATGAATCAAAATAACTGCTCATTTTCCTTGTGAAGTCTCCAGAGCCTTGGTAAACACCATGCCGGTTCATTTGAGAAAGAAGAGTGATTGACAGCATAATGCAACTCAAAAACTGAAAGAAACAAAACAAAACAAAACAGGTAGGTTAATTATCCATTAAATTAATACTCATTCACTCCTCAGAGTTCCAGTGACTGGAGCTGGGTCTACTAAATGAATAATCCATTTGTGGGTCCAGCACAAGTGCACCTTAGAAACCTAGGGGCTGATCCTAAAATCTGTGATGCAAAACATATGCTTGAAGTGAAGCACGTGATTAATATGTTGGTGAACACAGAAGTCTGGTCTGTGCTGGAACACTCATGATGTGAATATTAAAACATTCCTTCAAATTTGTGCATGTGAGTGATCACAGTTTGCTGGTCCAGCTAGTGTTTCATCTGCTGTTGGTAGCAAGCCCATAGTAGCACTGATCTCATGGGTGACAATGACATAGTGCACAAATCTAATTGACTCCAGCTTATGTATATGGTTAAACATAGACATATATTCATTTCATGTACAAATCTATACACGTATAACATATAGAAAGGGAAATGAATATACAGAAGATATTGCAGAAATATTTACGTGGGAAATGTAAAGAAGGAAGAGGAATTTTGTGGCTTGTAGATGTTAAAACTTGTAGTTAGAAACTGATACTGGCAACTTGGAAAGTGCTGTCCTTGTTGACCCTATTGTCGGTTAAAAACCCTGCTGAAAGTAGTGGCAGTAATGCAGAAAATACATTGTCTGATAGATATCTATTTCCTTCTGTGCTTAGTGCAGAAGTATTATCAAGTGAGATAATGTCAAATGTGGCTATCTGCTCATATCATATGATGGTGATGAAATGCTTTGCAATTTAGCAGTAAACTGGGGTGAAGTTGGACAGCTGTATCTAGAGGTGTTTTGTGGAGCTTTTTTCCTTTTCTCATTTTATCAGCAGCTTCTTGTAGCTTGTATCCAGCTGTTTTAAAAGCTATCTAATGGCTTGTGTTAATTTTCTACAGACCTTCAAACTGTGGTGATGCTCTATCAATAGTTCCAAGGAAGACTGAAGGATCTCTGATATTTTTAAGGCCTTCTAATTGATGAAGATATAAATAAGCATTGAAGGGTGGGTCGTGACAGGATTTTTAAGTCATGATAATAATTTAACAGGCCATAAAACAAGCTGAAATTGGAAATTATAAACTGATCTGAATGCCTGGAATTAAAGGCTGATTTTGATTTCATTTTGTGCACACCACAGGAATGAGTCATGTGGATGCACGAATGCTAAGTAAGAGGTGTGAGGGTGAGTGACTTCTAGTACAGAGAAAATATTTTCTGTAACTCATTTGAAAATTTGGGGTTTTGCAATTCAAATCCATTCTAGATTCATTGTTCACTTCTGCTTCAGTCCCATGTCTTACCTGTGACTGATAACAATTACTGGCACGAAGCACTCAGGCAAATAATACTCCACTATCAAATTGCAAATGCTGTCTATGTGTGATTGAAAAAGAGGCTCAGTGATCCTGTGTGGTCTGCAATAAGATAAATGTCTACATGGACATTGCCTCCTCCCTGGTTTTCAGTTTCTTCACTGAAAACTTAGTTCCTGACTGTGAATATGTGCATTTATAGATGTCTGAATTTGGTGTCTCAGTGGGGTAAAGGCAGTATGCCCAGTTACCCAGGGTAATGTTTGTCGGAATCCCAGTGTTTAATTTGGACTGCATTTCAGCTGATAATTTAAATTTCGTTGACTGTTTTATTTTATTTTAATCTTGACAAGTCACCATCCATTGTCTAACAGGTTTTGTTTTCCTGGTTCCAATACACGTTTTATAAGAAAGATTCTCATTTTGCTTTTCCTGTAAGTTTGGTTTATGTGTCAATTTGCAGCTAAAAAAAATCAAACAGGATATTAAGGCTCTTAAAATTTAAAGACAGAACTGTAAAAAATTAAATGAAAAAACTGTAAAAAAAAAAAAAAGAAAATATTCACTGATCTTTTTTTTCTGTAAAAATGTCTGTAAACCAATGCCACACTTCAGATCATAGGAAAAACCCAAGGCTAATATGTAAAACAAGACAAATTCAGCCTTGATTGAAAATCTTTCACTCTCTTGTATCTTTTGAGAAGAAATATTCATCAATTGAATAAAAACTGGAGGCAGCCAAATGGCAAATATATCTGCCATTTTTATAGGACTTGGAGGAAAAACTCCCAAATGAAATTTCCCTCCAATGGGAAGTATTTTGTGGCCTGCTGCTCTTGATACTACGTGATATGAAATATGTAAAGCAACTTATGAAACAAGGTTGCATTAGTATTTAGATACATATGTTAGTCAGTTTGATCATCTGAAAAAGCAAAATTGCAGCAAGAAAGGGGAGGTTCTTGAGGTCCGTGGCTTTACCCATGGCTATCCAGTGCCTGAAAGATCCTCAACTAGTTCTCAGCCAAGTAGTCTGTCTATGGCCGGTAGGAAGCTGGCCTGACTGAAGTGTTATTGTGCCGAGGTTATGTCTGTGTTGACAGATGTTATCTTCACAACAATCCACACAACAACAGCAGATTTTGTCTGAAATGGGCAGCTTTTTCATAAAGCAAGCTTCATTATGGCCCAGCTGCAAAGTAACTCAACATGTGAACATCCATGAACAGGAAAAATCCTTATAAAAATCTGTTCACATTAACAATGCATTTTATTCTGGAAGTTTGGAGACATCTGGGAGCTGTTTGGAAAGCCTGGGGCTCGGGTGTTTGCACTGTGAGGAACAGCTGACAGCTTTAGGGTGCGCTGGAAGCGGCCGACTGCAAGTCACCTGTCAGCCGCCTCGTAAATCTGGGAGAAGCAGATTGTGCACAAATGGACTGGCATTCTCTGTTTTTATGCACAAAATAATATAGCAGCAGGTGACTTTAATATAAGCAAGTAATTTCTACACGTTATATAGTATAAACTCGTCAGACAGCCACTTGGATACTGGCAAGAGTTCTGAGCAAGCTGGTGTTCAGGAGAAAGATTTATACCGATTTCCTCAATTCCTCAAAATGCAGGAGAGCATACAGCCTTCCTGCTACTCAGGCATTCAGGAGGGCCATTAGAGATCATACTAGAACTGTATTTCATGTGCCTCACCACTTACATTAGGCTGTCAAGTTGAATAGCTTCTAGCCTCACAAACCCTAACTTTCCACTCCCAGCACTTCCCCTTTGCCAAACCATCTTTCCCAAACAGTTGCAACAGAAAAGCATGGGGAAATCTCGTGGAAAGAAAGGTATCATTTCAGAGCAGAAAATTCTGAGAACTTCTTAGTTTTAACAAGAGTTCCAAAATTGTTGTTCCCTATGAACGGTATTGTAGATCATAGGAGGGAAAGTAAGGCAAGATTTGTTAATTTGGCAGTCATGGAATTAAACTACATGAACAATGATTAATTTTAGTGTAGAAAATAGTAACTTCCTCAAGATATTAGTTTTTTGGGCTTTTTTTTTTCTGTCAGGGTAGGGGTAAGCTGATAGATACTACCAAACACTGTTTTTAGTAGTAACCCAGAGAAGCAATATGAAGAAGGAAGAAAATAAATCCAGACACCAATCAATCACTTTCCTCTTTCTTGCAAATACAGACAAGGTACTAGCCTTTGTGATTACAATTGCAAGCTGCTGAGAACTTGACTAAGAACAACAAACTCCTTTTATTTTTCTCACATACTAGCTATAATTTTATGTGAAGAGGTAATCTGGATTTGATCCAACTGACCAGATGGAAAATATACAGCCAATTTTAGGATCCATATAAATTATTACTTTTATTCCTTCTGAACAAGTCAAAAGTGTTCAGTTCCTTTTGAATCATTGCTAGAATCAAATAGAAAATATATCAAACAAAATGTGGAGCACTGGTTCTCTTCTATTCTAAGAAATGAAAATATGACTATTGTAATTCTGATACTCCTCTCAGGGACATCACCCAGTCTGAAAAGGTAGTATGATTATGGAATAGTTTGTAGTTTTTTATCTAAATTAACTCAAAAGAGTTCTACCTTGGTCAGTCTGAATTCTGGAAGAGCTTGGGTATCGTGAATTTTACACTTAGCTCAGATATTGACCATCATGGATGAAAGGGATTGGGGCCTTGGGTTTCATTTGAAATACATGAGGAGTCAGTGTTGTAAACAAGTTGTCACTTATTGGATGGATTGCAGTATTTTGCATGTTTACTAAAGGTGAAAGGTTTTTAAACTAAATACAAAGCCATTGCTGCCGCTGAAGTTAGAAATATAAAAGCACATGTAACTAGGAATACATAAAAGAGGAACAGAAAACATTACTCCATGAAAATAGCCTAGATTTCATCATCCTTTTTATACTTCTAAAATTTTTTTTATCCCCAAGTCTCAATCAGGCATATCTAAAAACATCAAAACCCTTACCCTTCTACTTGAAATGCAAGATGAATAGTAAGAATAAGGAGCAATAGCAGCTTTTGGTCCCAGTCTGTAGTACTCTGAGAGTTTGTCCGTATACCCCAGATGTATAAACATAGAACCAGCAGGACTGGTTTTCCAATACAAATGCTGAAGCAAGATAAAATAGGAGCCAGCAGGAAAGTCAGTGTCATAATGGATATACCAAGAAGATTTAACTTCAGTGATAACCCTTGGTCTCACAGAGCCTGGAGACGTGTTTTTAGTACATGTTGAAGTCATTTACATGACATCTCTTGAAACAGTACGTTATTGTTCAAAAAGAATTTGAGTATGAAATAAATATATTTTTTAACTCAACAAATTTGTGACAACTGTTTCTTTACAACAGATGTTTTGTTTCCCCAGGAGAATATCTCAATTAGTGACGCCCTTTTGTAAGACTTTTTTTAAGCAAGGTTTCTTAAATCTTTGCTTGAAAACTGAAAAAATAGCCCATAGCATTTAGCCTTGAATGTTGGATCTGCACTTGCTTACTTCTGCAATGAGATCAGCTTTTTTTTTTTTTTCCATTTACTTTCAAAATCCATTTATGGTGATGCAGAAGGTAATATAACCAATAATGGAAGATTTAGAAGACTCACACAGAATAGCTTTAATCTGATCCTCAGCAGTGTGTAATAAAATGCTATCCTTTAGTAAAGAGTTATCAGAACTCAGAAAATAACCTTTACAGACCTACTTTCAAGTTCTAAATAAAGTAGGTGTAGTTTTGATACAACTATTATTAGTTTTTCCTTTCTAGGACAAACATGAATACAAATACAACTTTTAACAACTAGACATGTAACTGTTGCATATGTTGCAAAGATTTGAGTCTTATTTCCTACTGGAAACTCTTCAGAGCAACAGCTGACCCCTCTGTTAAGCTTGTGGTCCAAGCCCAGCTACATCTGAAGAAGTGCATTGACTCACACACTCACACTTAGCCTGAATTTGTGGTTTGATATATTTCCCAAGGGCTCTGAGAATCCAGTCTGAGATTGCTTGTGTGCCTGGCATATGGCTTAATGCACAAGCAATAGTGTGGGAGTACAGTTGTGGTTTTTCTTCATCTCACTCATCAATAGTAAAAGGCTTCAACTATGAAAATTTTTAACTGACTGGAGTGTAACTGCAGAGATACAGAGGCAGCAGACGGTGAGCATAAGCTGTCATTGACTGAGCAGTTATGGGGTCATTCTTCCAGCCTGCATGCAGGCCCTCATTTCTACCTCAGCTTCCCTGATGTTGCACTGAAGACCTTATCCCAGTGTGGGCTATGCTCTGTCAGTCCATCCCATACAGCATATATGCTATAGTCAGGTCAAACCTCACTGAGAGCAGGAAGGAAGAGCAATTTGCCTCACTTCTGTACTTAGTGGAAAACAAATATTATGGAAAAACAAATGTTATGGAAAAGCTTTGTTGTGCTGCCTTTTCCTTTCTCCTTCTCTCTCCTCTCCTCTCCTCTCCTCACGTTGTTTATTTATTTGATTGGGTTCAAGTTTAAGGAGAGCAGATTTAGGTTAGATATAAGGAAAAATTCTTCTACAGTGAGGGTGGTGAGCCACTGGAACAGGTTGCCCAGAGAGATGAGGGTTGCCTCATCCCTGGAGAATTTCAAGGCAAGGATGGATAAGGATCTGGGCAACCTGATCTAGCTGTAGATGTCCCTGTTCGTTGCAGGGAGGCTTTAAAAGGGCCTTTACAACTCTAAGGATTCCATGATTCTATGAAATCTCAACAGATTGCTTTAATGAATCACAATAAATATGCTAGATAATTGCACTAGAAGAAAGAATCCTCATCCTGAGTAAGAAATGGAATCTGAGTAAGAAAACCATGCAATTCTTGTTCCAAGGGAAAAAACAAAGACCTGGTCAGAATAGGTTACGAAGACTATGATCTGAGGAGCTATCTCAAATAAACCTCAATTGAAATTCAGTACTGAGGTCCTGCACCACATTTTTGAAACAACTCTAAAGTGTCATCAATACTGAGCCATGTGAAAACTTGATGCCTCTTTTTTTAAGGAAATAAAGAATAAAAATATATATATATACATTTAGGAGGAAACACACCCTTTCAATATAGTATACATGTGACATTGCCTCTTGCCCAGGAAATATGGAATCAGACTTTGATTGAATTCTGTGTTTAAGGGGTTCTGACTTATCGCTTCCATTTCCAAGTGAATTTCCTTTACTAAAACACTGACAGAGAAAATGATGAAGCCTCTGCTTCTGTAGTAAAAGAGATTTAAGAATTGTCATCTCTGAATAAGTGCAAAACAACAAGGATGACTCTTGTTTAGTATGCACAGCGGCAGGCTTGATCTTTGAGTGTTAACAAATTTTATCCAAAGACGGTCGTAAGTGAGATGCTCCACGGGTCCTTAAGGGCTAGCAGAGCTCTGGACTCAGCTCTGGTATCAGCACTTTGCAGGAGGTCACTCGGGCACAACATTGCTGTGTTAATTTAGAGATTTTTTTAGTTTTAGAGATTTTTCACCTGATTTTTTTTTGAATTTTACTGAGTTACTGAAAGTTTTTAGAGAGCTTTCCCTAAAGGGAGCCCTGAATGGGTTCTGCTGATGGAGCAACGTCCTAAATCTATGAGTAATGTGCTGAGAAAGAGGCTGTCTGTAACGTGCATTGTGGGTGGCTCCAGAGAGTAATGATGCTGTTGCTTATACAGAGATAAAAGTGCAAGAAAGGAGGTAAAAGCTAACCTGAAGGTAACCATCAAGCAAGCAGCTCAGAGGGATGAGAGTAATGCAAACAGAGTTCCATTTGATAGAAGTTGCTTTATTAAAAACATCTGGCACACAGAGAAATGCGATATTTTGGCACCATCAGAAACTTTATCGAGACCAAGCCATGTAAGGCTGCATTGGTTGTTATTTATAGCATCAGCTTAGTGGGGGTACGGAAATTATACCAGGAACCTCATTAGTTTCAGCATGAAAGCCACTGGCCAATCTTACCGCTCTGGTGACTGTATTCATTCCATAGTGTAGACAGTGCAAGCAGTCAGGGAGAAATCTCAGTGCCTTTCAGCTTTATTATGGAGTAACTATATGTGAAAATGGAGATAAAGAGGCAAGAACTTGCAATAGCACAAGTTTTCTAGAGCCACGTATACATACTGACATTCCCCTGTCAGCTAGCCTCCAAGGGAAAGTAATTTTGTATTTTCTTCAGAAATCAATAATTGGAAAGGGGAAGTTTTTGAGAGATAAAACTTATAAAATCTGTGATTTGTGTCGTCAGGAGAAAGCATAATACAAATTGAAACAGTTGAGGAAGGCCTTTAACAGATGTCCAAGTTACCTATCGCATGCATTCAGTGTGGTTGAAATCTGGCATGAAGTTGTTTCAATTGTAAGCCTCTTATCAGTTTGAGGACTTTTCAGCCTTGCAGGCTCTTAATTTCTTTAACTGGGTCACCTGATACTCAGCCAAGTAAAAGAGATGTCAGATTTATTGTTCAAAGAAAGTTGTTGCCAATAAACTATGTTATACAAACACCAATTTAGAGGTGTTAGAGCTCTGACATCTCTTGTTTTCAGGCCACATGTATCAGCTGTGGTTTCATTATGAATGGTGTGCTCAAGGGTTTTGCTTCAGAATGTCCCTATTCAGGTCTGAGAAGTTGGTGTTGTCACACTTGCTCCTGTAAAAAGCAGAAAGAGGCTTGGTTTCCAAGTATGGTTATGTATGGCTGTGGGCTTCGGTCCTTAGCATGCCTGTAGACTGCACTGCTGTGGAGTTATAGAGGGGATAGCCTGAACTGTGTGGGTCTCTGTGCAAAGAGAAGAACTGCAAAAATGTTACTGAAAGAAGTTTGAATTGAACAATTTTCCCCCTTTGCTTGCTACTGTATATTGTCTACATTTAATAACATCTCCAGATTTCTAAAAATTAAGCCCTTATGCTATCCTACTTTAATCTATTAATTTTATATCAGGTAGATGAGTGGAAAAAGACATGCAACAGTACTGGAGTTTGAAATTCTGCATTCCTGTGGGTGTCTGTTAATTTTCAAAGGTTCCACTTCAAGCTTTAACTGACCAACTGGAATAGAAGTTAACAGTTGGAGAGTTTAAAGTATCATATTTAGCCAAATCGGAATTACTTGTTTTTTTAAATTAAGGTTTATCTTATATTTTGTACTGGACATAATACTTCTCATTTGCTAGATTATTTGTTCGTACCTACTCAGGTGACAAAGTAGAGATGAAAAACAGTTATGTCAGTAACTGAAATGTTTTGATGTCACTTCTCTCACAGGAAATCTGAAATGTCTAGGCTTTGAATATGCTATTTTCAGAAGTGATTTTTGTGTGTGATTTCATTTTCTCCTCTTCAATAACACACTAATCTACTTTACTCTTTGCAGTAGTTCCCTTACAGACTTTGTAAGAATTAACTTGATCTACTATAACATATATAAATATGAATTGCCACCTTGAAAATTATTCTTCTTAGTTCTTTCCCCTTATATTAAAAATTAGATAGCCAAACAACGCATATCCTCAAATAACTGAATGGTATAATTTTTCTCACTGCTGGTACAGAGATCCTTGTGTGTCATTTATCTATGACATTGTTTCCTCTCTTTCACATTATTACATTTGCAGACTAACTTGAGGATTCGTAATAGGAAATTTTTTTCCTGAGGAATTACCTGCAATATACATTTGTCTGTAGCTCCTGAAGAATGTCTCTCATTTCCTGATGATGTTTTAGGCTGCTTGGTTTAAAATTAGACTCGTTCAATCAGAATCTTCTACCCCAAAAGTCCTAAATATCCTGTAAGCTGTCAATAGGTGATTGAATTGAAGTAATCTTATATTTTCTGGGCCACAACAGTTGAAAAGGGAATCACATTGTTATTTTCAAATGAGCTATTAAATAATGATACAGGACTGCATGGTTTTACACGATTTCTGGCAGCAGCACTTGAAGTGTACCAGACAGACATTAAACATCCTGTGCCTCCCATTTGTATAAACATTGGTTTGGACATCACTAGGCTCAGAAGTCTTCAAAATCCTCAGTAACCACCTAGATACCGTTAGAAATTAGAAGAATAAGCCTAACTTCAGGACATGAGTGACCGTTGGGAGCTGTGGGTTCAGGATCATGCCCAGGCTATGACTAACACCTGAGCTGGCAGCCAGAGGGATGCTCTGCACACATCACTCAGTAAGGGTGGAGGGACAGGAGCAGAACATCAAAAGAACTACTAGCAAGAACCAATAGCATTGCGTTTCTATATTACAAGTCATCATTCCTTTTCACAACTGAAAAATTTAACAGGAATACAGAATCATAGAAAAGAGGTTTCTATTTTCCTAGAAGGAAATTCTGTTTCCTACTTGAATGTTTCCAAGGCTTCAGTGTCACCTATTTTGGATTATTTAAGGATACCCACTATATACCCAAGTTAGAAAAATTGTTTCTCACTACTGACTATGAAAAGTGAAAACTTCCTAAGGTAGGTGCAGACAGTAAAGATATGAATATCTCCTTTGAAACTTGTTAAGTACTTGTTTGAGTTTGATCAGAGAGAGAGCAAAACTGATATAACTTTGGAGTCCAGAAGCAAGAGTTAAGGATGCAAAACAATCACAGTTATGATGTAGAGGATATCATAGATATAATGACAGCTGAGGATTGAATTTGATAAAATACAGAAAGGAGGAAATGCCATTAGGCATATAGGAAATCTAAGGTAACACGGTGAAAAGAAAGAACGTCTGAAGAACAGAGAAGTGTCTGGCAAATATTATGTAACTGGAGTTTTTCTGGCCATCTTTGGGTGGAGAAGAGCCAAAGCCCAAAGCAGGCACTGGTAAGGAATGCCCAGAAAGAAGAAATGGATTGGAAAAAAATTGTGAAGCACTTTCCAACTGTCCCAAATTCCTTCATTAGTTAAGTGGAATGCCCTTTATCAATCACCTTTTACTGGTCTGGAGGTGATGAGGTAGTGTCTAAGCTCCAGCATGTCTGTAGCAGCTTTCATGCACACTCCAGATGAACCAGAGAAAAAGAGTGATGAGTCTCCAGTATTTCTGGAAAAATAAATAAATAAAAAAATAAAATAAATAAAAAAAAAAAAAAAAGAGAAAGGCTTATGTTTAATTTCTGAATTTTGCCCAGTTTGCCTACAAGCAGTAAGCCATTGTAAGAACATACAGCTCATTGTCTCCAGAGAAGATACTACTAGGGAGGCAGCTGTGATGTTTCAATGAAGCATCTAAAATTGAATCACAAAAAGCTGTCTGATTTCTTATTTTCCCATTCCAGTAAAGCCTGTTTTCTGGTTCAAAAACAAAACATCTTGAATGCCCTCAGCTTTACATGACCTACATTCCATGCATTAAATAGTCTCACCCTGCCCCCACCAGTGACAGACACCCAAGGACTAGATGTCAATAATATTTTCCCAGAAATAGGGATGATGCATGTCTGAGTCAGGGAAGGAGGAACCAAAGGGTACGTAAACAATACAGTCACAGAAAGAAGAAAATGATGAAAAAGAGAATTTACCAGAATTTGTTGCAATAATTTTACATGCATTCTGTTTTTCAGTGTCTAAGTGTTATTATCTGCTCTTCAATGATTTGGAAGCAGAATAACTATTCACAGTTTAAAATATATTATTAAATTAGGCATTGTGTTTTATTTATTTGTCATAATTCTCTACTGTTTGAATTGATCTCGGCCATTGTTTTTAACATGGTATCTCAAATACGTAATGATGCGATTCCGACTTTTCTATCTGAGTAGTTATTAATGACATTTGTTAACATGACAAATGAAGATTTTAACTCTTAATTAGGTAAAACTTAAACTTTTTAGCAGTGGTATTACTGAAGAAAAGGCAAAGAGATGTAAAGATGGAGCAATTTTTAGGACTACCCAGAGCAACCAATAATGTAGTAGATTGAGATCAACAAAATCCTTCTTAAATGTTTTGGCCTACCTTTCTGTCTTGATACATGTGATTAAGATCTGTCCTTGGAATATTTGTCTTTCTTGATAGTATGGGACTAAAGATTGTGATTCAAACACAATTTTCAGGATGTTTTTCAAATGAACACAGATTAGAGGGTTTAGAGGGTACAGAAAGAATAAAGGTGCTTTTAGCTAAGTATTCTCCATTTGGAGAGTATTCTCAGATCTCACTCCAAGATTGTAAGTTCCAGTCAGTGATAAATTGACAGGCTTCTTTGGTTAGACTGACTTCTGGTTGCACAGTTGTAGAGTCTTAGTTCTTAGAGGCTTCCAAGAAAAGTTCAGACAAAGATAGAGGAAGCTTGATACAGCATTGATGCCCACCTTGCTTTCAGTGGGAAGCTGGTCAAGATTACTTCAGAGGTCCTTTACAATCAACATTTCTGTGATTCTAGAATAACTAATGTTGTCGAGACAAGCTGAAATAGAAATCTGATTTCTTCTGGTGAGGAATTCGTAACACTTATGAGTGTAGCTGGAAAATGTGTATCTGGTATAACAGTATTTGTCTCTGTTGTCCCATTTATGTTAAGGATAAACTATAATTGATTGAGCTAGTTCAGCCAGTTCAGTATTGAGCAAATCAGTTGCACAGGCTTCAGTGAAATATGTTGGATGGCTTCAACAGGCAGATGGAAAAGTGTTTAATCAGAACTGCAAAGTGGCCAATGCTCCAGACAGTGTTTTGCCTTGACTGCTATAGAGGGCCTTCATCCCATTCTGTGTCTGAAAGATGAGTATTTAGGTTGTGTAAGATGTTTTGTAAATATTCTGGTTGTCACATTTGATTATAAGACTTTGGGCTGTGAATTTTTCAGATAGGTTTACTATGAAGACTTTGGTACATACAAACACTGCATTCTTAGTTCATTGACCTTATGAGTACAAAGAAATGTATATGAAGTACACAGGTTCACTTTGAAAAGCAGGGGGGAAATTAAACTAGTTGGAAAATACATAACGTGCGTTGAGTGGGGACCAGATTGATGTTAACCAATAGGAAAAACTAAGAACAGAGTTTTTATAAGTTATGAATACTATCCCCCTCCAGAGCACAGGCCCTGGATTGAAGCCCAAGGAATGGTGTATCCATTCATTTTAGAACCTATGGTTTTCGATGGCTAGACACTTATGTCTTTTTTTTTTGAAAGAATAAGACTTTTGCTTTTCTTTTATAAGAACTCATGAAGATAAAAGTGGTGGTCATTTTCTATATAATAATATGTTTTAAGGATTACCAGGGAAATGAGAGACTACTGGTCCAGATAAGCACTGAATGTAAGGTATTTAACCATATTGTTTATTAATGGTTTCTGCTGTGGAGAGCTGGAGCTTACCCTTTCCTTTTCCACTGTGCCAGAAGGAATACACAGTCCAGAAGGGAGCAAGGTGAGAGAGGTACACAGCTTGTGCTCAGTGTGGAGGAGGGGAGTCTTTCAGTACAGCTAAAATTTGCCCGACAATTACTTTGAACAGAGTAAGGGAAGAAAACTTCTACAAAATACACAATGAGTAATCTGTCTTTTTTTATGATTGGGGTTTTCTTGCAGTTAGAAATCTCTCAGAATTAGCTGCCTGGACCTCTGTGGGCAGGAATTATTTTTTCCTATATCCCAGATAGGCGCTGGGCAGCATGATGCCTCAGTTTTGACAGTTCTGAATGCTCAAAAACTGCTCAGGTGAACGAGGTGGTGCTTGGATTGCAGGCACCAGCTAAACGAGTGTTTTTGAGCTTTTGGAAGCTTTGGGGCACTGGATACTTTGTTCCCCCAAAATCCTTACTTTGTGTGCTAAGTGGCACTAAAGGATGTAGTTCAAGTGATGGTTGTATTTGATGATCCTGAAAGTGTTTTTCTACCTAGATGATTCTATGATTCTGTGATTCTATAAGGTCTTTCCTGGCTGTAGTTCTAAATGGCTTGCTTGAATCTACGCTGTTTAAATGAAAGACTGAATCCATATAACCTAGGCCTAGCCTACAGCCAAGGGCATTGCTCCTCAAACACATAGTACTATTTTAATAGCCAGCCTGGAAGCACTCGGGCTTGTGGATGATTTCCTCCTCTGATAACTGTTCTCAGATTTCCTCCATTTCAAGAAGGTGCAAAAGTTTTCCTACGAAAACCCCAACACAGTGGTTCTCAATCAGAGAGCCATCAGGTAATAGAAACCTTTCTGATGAGCCTCTAAGTATGAAGCTCTGGAGAGTAAAGACAAAATATAAACTGTTTTGCTTGATAGACCTCAAGCCTTTCTCCTTGAGGAAGAACTTACATCCACAAAGCTGAGTTTTTTTTGTGTTCAATGCTGAATTAAAGGGAAAGCTTTGCTAGCACCTGGAGGCAGCAAAGTAAGAATGTGTAAGCTGAGAGGCCCAGCCAAATAGTGGGAATAACAACAAAGGAGTCTTAGGCTCAGCAGTAGAAGAAAAAGAACCTTAGATGTTTCAAAAAAAAAAATCAGATTTTGTTGTTGTTGTTGTTGTCTGGTATGTTAAAGTCAGAAAAATTATCCAGTGATTCATCATTTTGTACCTCAATATTTTGTACACAAATAAATAACTGAACACTGAACTGAAATCTGGGTAGTGTAAAGTTGCAAGTTCCTTATACCAGGGACACAGGTAAGAAAAGCTGATGTGATGAAAAAATGTTGCACAATGGACAATTCATACAGGAGTGTTGATCAAAAGCCAGCTGAACATGAGACAGAAGCATGCTGAGGTGGCCAAGAAGGTCAGCAACATACTTGTATGGCTTGTACCAGACATAATGCAGTCAACAGGACCAGGAAGATGTTTGTCCCTCTGTACTTGGCATTGGTGAGGCAGCACCTTGAGCACTGCGTTCACTTTGGGCCCCTCACTACAATAAGGACACTGAGGCCCTGGAGTGTGTCCAGAGAAGGGCAACAAATTGCTCTTTACAACTCCCTCAGAGGAGGTTGTGGAGAGGTGGGGGTTGACCTCTCCTCCTGGGTAACCAGTGATAAGACTAGAGTGAATGGCCTCAAGTTGTGCCCGGGGAGGTTCAGGTAGGATATTAAGAAATAAGGGAGTGATAATGCATTGAAACAGGCTGCTCAGGGAGGTGTTGGAGTCACTGTCCCCAGAGGTGTTCAAGGAAGCATGAAGATCTGGCAGTGAGTGACGTGGTATAGTGGCCATGGTGGAGGCAATTTGATAGCTGGACTAGAATATCTTAGTGGTCTTTTACAAACTTGATGATTCTATGATATGTGTAAATTCATACAGAATATATTAATATGCAACAGATAAATATGTATACCAAAATCAGGTACTCAAATCCTAGAATATTATTCCTTACACATAAACAGTTTCTTCCGCAGATATTAAGCAGCTTTTTCATAGGCCCCTTACACCATTCTGTTACCAAATGATCTAACAAAGGCCTATTATTTTTCCTCTGACTTCTGAGTTTTGGCTATGTACTACTATTTTGTTATTTATTATGCTTTAAGGCCATGTTCTAGCTGGAGGTTACTGTTATAAATGACATGAATGCACTGTGTGAGGATTTCTTGCCTGGGTCAGTACAAAATCAGTCATGTCTGAGTAGCTTTCAGCGAGGAGAATTTGAAATGACGTGGAAGATAAATTTTTTGACTTCATCTAGTGGCAATCCAACTGTGGTGACAAATAAAACCACAGTAGAAATAATAATCAACTTTTGGCAGAGTGGGCAGTACCACCTTAAACTACTTTAACCACTTTTTACCAGGTGTGATTTCCCATGTCTTTTCTTGCAAAAGAAATATAGATATTTCATTGTATGTCATTGCTGAACTCAGCAGGGTGCTGTCAAATTGCTTAATAATTTATAGCAGAGGTAGATTGACATCATTCATAGAGACCAGCTGCAGAGGAGGAAAATACACATAGATTACCGATGAGTCTCACAGCTACTATCTGGCAACAGAGAAGGATGAGGCTTAGGAATATCAGTGTCCATTGCAAGCTAAAAGAAATATGTTATGACCCCTTGCTTCTTACTTTGTATCTCGTTTTCTTCAGCATGTTCCTATGATTGCATTAATTCTCTTGGGTTTCTTATTCCATGTAATTCAGGCGGTCTTGATTCTCATTCTCCAGCAAAGATTTAAAAGTTTGTTCAAGCGTTTTCAGAGTTTCATTCCCTTCCCTGGTCTGTTTGTCTTCACTTCCAGTCTCCACAGACAATTTCTCCTCTCTGTTCCCTCACATCCAAGTTCATATTTCCCCCTCACCTGTATCACCTGGTTTTCCCTACTAAAATGTCTGTGCTCCAAAAAAGAGGGAAATCTGAAGACAGAAACCCTGTTTCTTGCTCTAAAAGCCCATCATTATGAGAAAGTTAAGAGGACAGTTGGTGCTATTTAGCTTTTAAAATGAAGCTGAGCCTATTTAAGCTGTGATTTCATATAAATTTATATCTTATAAAACTTTGTCTAGATATTTGGCAGAAAACAGTCAAAACATGCTCTCTGTAAGGGGGCCTACTTTTCACCATGTTTCCAATACGTATCATAGTATAGGTTTGCAAGCTCTCTGAGAAAATGTCTGTATACTTTAAACATCACAAAGAATATTCTATTTTCCCAATTTTATTCTCGGAAAAAGCTGAACAGTTACACAATTTTGGCTGATACTTTCCAGTTAAATTCAGCCTAAGGCTAAATTTTCCATGCAACGTGTAAAATTTCAGCACAAATTGTTCAGGTCTGGCAATGCTATCAGCTGTTAAAAAAGGAGTCTTATAAGTGGAAGTGTTAGCGAAGTTTAATAGTAGGCAGTGCTACCAACTCCACCTATAATATATCTTAGATCTATTAGGTCTATAAATTAGATCATGGCAAAAGTAATACTAGAACAATAACAAACATGTTTATATAGAATCTGAAGTGCTGTAAAAAGTTTTACATACATAAGCTGATATATAAATTGAGGTTCTGGTCTGGCTATATATACTAAATATACTAAGAGGCGGAAGTCAAACATTTCACTTTTGGTTTCTCTAATTCCCACAAAAGCCTGTTGGCTAAGTTTCACTACCTTGATCTTCTAAACAAAATTTCCATGGGAGTTCCTGCACTCTGCAGGTCATGCCCTGAAAACTCTGCTCAGCCGTTACATGGACCAACTCCCATTGAAGTCAAGCTTCCCTGAGTGAGTATTGAGCAATAGCTGAATAAGAACCTCTGTATGTAGAAACAGTTTTACTGTAACTCTAGCCGTGTACTATAATATCTATGATGTTTTATAAGATAAGGGATATGATCAGGGTGTACATATGGAGTTTGGAGCAAGAGAGCAGTGTAGTAAGTAACACATCTAACAGATCTAATTTTTTTCTCAGTTGCTTGAAAGCAGCTGTTAATGAGATGAAAACAAAGATGAGAGCAGTTTCTTCAGACAAATAGGTCCTCCAGTTTTTCCCTAAGTGTATGCTGAAACTGTGCTGGATAAGCAGAGGGAAAACAGAACAAAAAATTAGCAATCTCAATCAGGAGACAAAGCTGGTAGATAAATCCAACAACCTAATAACAGGCTTTCTCTTATATCTTTATATATATCTTATATCTTTCTCCAGCTTTCTCAGATAGATTGGTAAAAGCTAATGTTCTCATCATACTTCAACATCAACCAGAAAAGCAAGATACTCTCCTACCTCTCATTGCCCCAGGCAGGAAGTATCCAAATCACGTTGTTTCTTCTAACAAGTTCAACTACTCCCTAATCTTATCATGGATCCCTAACTTCTTTTCTTCTCCTCTTTCTTTTCCTTTCACCTCCATATTACTTTGCATTATATATATATATATATATTGTTTTTTAAGAATTTATTACGCCTACATAAGGTTCCTATTCTACTTTAATCTTATTGCACATAAACAGCTGTAAGCACCAACTTGAAGTTCAGAGTAGTGATATCACTTTCTTGGATCAAAATGTATCTGATAAGATTTTGTGCTTCAGGTCCTGGAGTGAGATGATATTATAGGCTGGAAACTGAGAATGATGCCTTACCCTTCTTTACCTTCTCCTATTGAAGTGAATCAGAATCAGTCAGTAAATTGAAGAATCTCTCCAGCACCAATCTACTGATAAATACTCCCTGAACAATGTTATTACTGCGTTTAATAG
This sequence comes from Odontophorus gujanensis, assembly GCA_013399175.1. NCBI lineage: Eukaryota > Metazoa > Chordata > Aves > Galliformes > Odontophoridae > Odontophorus > Odontophorus gujanensis. The sequence continues at coordinate 183,841 of VXAB01007391.1, read as the reverse complement.
TAAATGCAGACTGTCAAACTGTGAGTTTCCTGCACAACAAGGCTCACTGGAATGATGGAAGGTGGAATGACGAATACTGTTAAGTGGGAAGCTCTGCATGATAATTTATTCCTACTTTTATTTATATTCTTGAACACCTTTAAGAAAAGAGAGATTTACAGCTTTTGGTACAGGACTAACAGGCTGTTGTCTGAACTTTATCTGAAATGCTTTACACCACAAATATCTTGCTAATGTATTTGAGGCTCCAGTTCTAGTTCTTCACATTAGTGAAACACAAAAACAGACAGTGGTTACTTTTTCTTTTTCAAAATGGAAGAAAATACTCTTTTTTATTTTTTTTAACCGTTTTAAGGACAAAGAACTTCATTCACATTCTCCATTAATGTGAAAAAGTTCTGGTTTCACCTAAGATGCTGCTAATAGCACACATCAGTGTTTTGGTAGTTGTTGAGTGATGGAAGCACATCCCACATTCAGTGGGATAGAGCTATTGTCTTCATGGTGTAGCAGCAGGGGTTGGGGCTGGAGCCAGGACAACTGGCCTGAACTAGGCAGGAGATTATTCCATACCAGGTTACAGAATGTGGAAGACTGTAAAACTGTGGGGAGTTGCTTGGGCAGTGGTTAGGTGTTAGCTGTTGGACTGTGAGGGCTTAGGTGGTGAGAGGTTATGCTAGTGGTAGGACATAAGTCAGTGAACTGTTTTGTTTGATGGGTAACAGACAGCACTGTGGATAACTTCTGCCACTGGGTTGCATTCTTACACTTATTAGTGTGGGTGGTGTATTGTTAGTTTCATCTGCTGCAGAGTAATGGACTTCCCTTGCTTAAGGTTAGTGTTTTTGCACTCTGTTTTGTATCAGTCAGATTTTTCAATTTCTTCCCCTTCTCTTCTCAATGAAGATGGAAAGAAACAAGGCAGAGATGGATTTTCAGTAAGGATAAAGCTTAAACACCTCTCTTTCTGATTATTAAAGAGTAATAAAAAATATTAAAAGTAATAATGGCATAGTGGGGTGGGGTAACTTTAATGTAACCTGAAGACCTCTGATAGCAATTGCTATTGTAAAAAAAATCCTTTGAAAAAGAGGAGGATTTAGTCCTTAGAGCACAACAAAATCATATTGAATAAATCAAGGATAAGCATACTAAACTAAATCCTCCTCAGAATGCCAACTTTCCTGAAGAATTTAGAAGATATTTAGAAGGTATTTAGAAGACAAATACCAATATAAATGGACTAGATTTCTAATAACATAGATTAATGGACTTCAGGCTTGTGATTTCTTGAGAAAAAAAATGAATAAAGGCAATTTGGTGCTGGCTCCTTGGCATAATAATAAAGCAGGAGGTCTCTACTTTTGTACTCAAAAGGTATATGAATATTCCTAAATGCTAGAGTAATGTCTTCAACCTGTCAGGCATATTTCCCCTACTCTTGCTGTTCTGGGAATGCTAGTTCTTAATACTGCTTAGGTTTTGTGTTCTTCTCAAACTGACATCTCTGGTAAAATAGAGTGGCAGGATTAATATACAATAGGAATTCTGACTATGTGCTGAATCTGGACTCTATAATAGCATGGCATGGAGTCTCACTTTAAAAATTACTTGGATGACTATACTTTCAAGTAAGTTGGCAAGCAGACAACTGACCATAAATCAAGGTTAATGATAATGGCAATGTACCAATTTGGAAGGGAAGAGGAACATAAGGAGTATTGTAAAAATTGGTGCTAGGCCCAGCTTTACTAAAAGACATTATTTATTATGTTAATGGAAACTGAAGAACACTGAAGTCAAATACTTGCCAAAACCTGAGAAAGATGGAAGAAGCCATCTTGCCTACATCCAGCAATCTGAGCACTGCTTCCTTAGAACATGACAACATTCTAAATTCTGATAAAAATGGAGAGACTTCAGAAAACACATCTGAATGTAGCAGTTTGATAACTGGAGTGCTTTCAGAATGAATGAATAAAATTAAATTTGGTAAAGGATTAAATTAAATTTCCCATTTGATTTGCTTTGAACTATGACACTGAGTTGGAGAAAAATGCTTTGAAATCTTAGCTTCAATAATGAAGTTTCAACAAGGGTCAGAAAGTGAGAATGAACTTTTAACAGTAAATAGATCCAGTGTCAGGTGTATTAGGATTTCATATGTAAAAATCAGATAGGTATTAAAATTCAAATGTAATAGAAAATATTTTGAAGAACAACAGTATTGAATGAGAAGTCAAATGTTTAGATCAACAAACCATATATTGAAAGTTTTAGAATAATTAAGATTGGCCACATGGTGACAAAGAGGAAAAAGAAAACCCACTAGATATTTATTTAAAGATTAAAACAGCATGGGGAGTGATAGCCCAACAGACATGAGTAAGGAGGATGAACTCAGCATAAATATGAGCTGAGTCTTAAAAGAATTGCTTAATGATAAACATTTTTGGCCAAAATATTTTGCAAGAAAGAGAATGGAAGTTCAATAACATCAGACTTTTTAATTATTTGCTCAGTTTCATTATTTTCAATTAGTTTTATAAAAAAATGAGATCACACTGTAGAGTGTGCCCTTTTACTGTGCCTATGGCGTAGGTAAATTAGAAATTAAGTGAAATATGAATGTGGCCCTTTAAAGAAGAAAGAAAAAATTTGGGCTTACCTGAGGAGAAATGAAGGACAGAAGACATAACGGAATTAACACACTAATCTAGCAGTTGAGTACCTTCCCTAAAATTTGGGAAGACACAACTCTACTGCATTTGAGAACTGTGCATCCTATTTCTCCAGAATCCATAGCAACTAGACAAGATACCTAAACAGATTACAGTTAGAGTAGAACCCAAGTGCAATGTTGCAAAGGAATTCTTTAAACTGAAAAAAAGAATATTCACTTGGCCTAGTGATTCTTTTATAACTTCAGGGAAAGTTAGCTGGCTAGAGTGGTATATGAAGTCATTCTCCAGCAGTTCAATGTTTAGATCCCATTCCTGGGACACATGCATTTGATATTCATTAGGCTAAGAAAACAACTAGAAGTAGGTGTTTCATAGTAAGTGTGAGTGCTCTGTCCACCACATTAATGGATGACAAACCAACCCTAGAACCGCCAAATTCTTTACTGGGATTTCAATGAAGAACTTTGTCCAGTAGATGTTCTGTAAAAATCTTTAATATATAAAAGAGAGAGAAATATATGTGTTGTCTTCTGAGGTAACAGATGTGCTGGACTTTTCTTCATTATCAGTGCTGGAGAATATATGAGCTATACTGACCAGGTTTATAAATTACTGGTTCAAATGGAGGCACCAAAGGGCCACCATTTTGGAGTTAAGCACCTAACTGCAACCTGTGCCCCACATCTGAATTTTTATCACTGATTCTGAGAGGCATAATGTGCTGACAGCTGTATCTACCTCAAAGTTCACTGCAGAGGATGGTACCACAGTCAATACAAGATCCAGAGCTGGATTTCAGGAAGCAAAGCTGGTGAATTTGTCTCTCTGGAGGCTATCTATGTGCATCAACTTTGTTATTAATCCTGAAAAATTTGTATTTGTCTGGAAAAAATTTGCTTTGAATAAAGGCAGGAGTTTGGGACCGTATTTCCACCTATGCCAAAAGCAATTCCCTGTACTGCGGGGTAGTCCATTAAATAACAGAATTCCTGTTCATAGTTTAAGATAAAATGAAATAAAAAGACTTTTTCCTTTTGTAGTTCTGATAGAATTTTTATTGACTGTACATAGTAGACTACTATGTCACTTTTGCTGTAAAAATCTGCAAGCTGTGAATAACATCAGTGTGAGAGATAAAAAGGAAAGGACAAAGTCTGACAAGGTACTTAAATCCCAAACATAGATTCTTGGAACTTTTTCATATCTTTCACTGGAATTGGATTCCCATCAGTGCAGACTTCTAGATGTCTACCTTTCTAGTATTGGAAATATGGATTTATTTCAATATTTATTTCTGATGGCAGGTCAGCATTTAAGTTCTCTTAGGGCTCCCAGGTTCCAATAGTTCTTTAAGTCCCTGTCATGAGGCCCATGTCCCATGCTCCCTCCCTATCAGGTCATGTTCCAGCTCTGTGCAGAGAAAATCTTAAGGAAGAGGTGAAATCTCTTTTAAAACCTTGACAGAGTGCTCCAGGGATGGTAATCTTCCCATTGTCTAGCCAGCTCAGCCATCCTTGCTGATGCATATCTGTATTCACAGAGGTCATTGAAGCCTATCAGCAGCTCACGTCAATCTTTTGGGAATATTTACTTTCCAAGAGCATGTCAAAGTGCATGTTGGCTTGTCAGAACAAACCATTGGGCTTCTACTGTGTTCTGTGAGGGTGTACTGCACTGTGCATATAGGTGTTGAACAATCACTCGATTGTGGAGCAAAGCTGTGGAAAAATTGTCTGTTGGCTTGCGTGTAGACAGTACATAACTATTTTTTCTATCTAGATGAGTGCTCTGATAATGTTGATGTTAGTCAGTGATAGGCATCTGCATCTTCATTTAAAGTGCTTTGTGGAAACAGGGATGAGCCTACCTGGGTCTAATTACAGGCAGAAGTTATTCGTAAGGGAACCAAACCCCTACACTATGAGGACTGTGGCAATTAATCTATATGCCAATGATGGAACAGAAAGTAGATGATTTGATCTAGATTCTCTGAAGCTTGAGAAGTTTTAAGTCCATGCATCCCTAACCAATAGTCATATACGTGTCCAATCTGTTAGCTTTACGTTTTTGTTGCCCTCTTTTTTCTACATTTTAATAAAAAAGTAAAGAACCTTTATTACTTATTTGCATTAACTATATTACACATTTTTTGTGAAGTCCAAGACAATTCCTCTTCACTCAATGTGCTCAGGCAAATCCAAAGGTTGAATACCCACAGGGGTTGTGCTAGGATGAGTTAATGCACTCATGCAATAGTGATGTAGGGAAAGAAACAACCCTGGTTCTCTAAACAGGCGTGAGTAAACCATGGCTGTCGATGTCCAGGGACTGCCTATGTCATAGGTCAACTTGGGATGTATGTTTATAAAGCACTTACATAGGCTCATACAGCCCATCATAGCCTCGAATTCCTGCAGGCAGCCATCCCACTGTCTGCAGGGTGTGTTAAAGCAAGTCTGAAGAAGTGGGAATTGAAACAGCATTCTTTGGGTGGGTGGGTCTGCTTGTCACCAGCTTTTGGCAAGGTACATGCTGTTTCTGGCCTGTGCCTGCCTTCAAGTTTAGATTTTTAGACAATGTGTTCTTGTCTCGGATCTTCGGATATCTCTGGTGTTTGATGTTGTTACTGATGATAAAAATGTCTCTGACTTTTCTTCTGTTAAGGACCTGCTATATTACTTTGTCTAGCTCAAAACACATATTTGCTTTTCTGAATGGTCCCTAGAATGTACCTGGACAAGCTTTTAAAGTGAAAAACCATTTTCCTCTCTTTAAGTTATGCCATTCTACTCTTTGCAAAATGTAATTTCCATTTAATGCTTGAACCTTCAGACCTCCTGAAATAAAGTGCTGAGAAAGATTTACGAGTCACCAAGGCTTGAGTTAATGTGCTGATAGCTATGGAATTTCAGATGTTCAAATAGAAGTACTCGCAGCTGCATTAGAAATTTTCTAAGATGCCAAAAAATCCTAGAAAATAACTGTGCAAAAATAGCAAATGAAGGTTTGAACATTACTAGGTGCATGCGTTATTGTTTAGAAATTCCAACAGTTCTTACAATCAGCAAAAAATTATTTTGGAGTCATCTTAATATGCAAAGATATTTCTAAGGATGGAGAAAGCAAGGGAGGGTGAGATGAGCCCATCTGACTGCTTTGCCCTGGGAAGTCTCCTGACCATGCACACCTGCTTGCACCTGCTCTGTAGAATAGCTGCCAACACATCCAAAGGTCCCTGGGAAATTTTTTGTTGGCTTCCATTTGATCAAGAATTTTCTCAGCTTCTAAGCAAAAAAAATATAGCGAAACAAACCAGATCCCTCCTTGAATATCTGTTTGAAATATTCCATGATTTTAAGAGATTATTTTACTTTAGGCAAGGGCTGAAACATCAATTTATTGTTAAAAATAATGGAAGATTTGATGCAATGAAAAGCTGATTTATGAATGTGTTACATGCCAGATACAACTTCTTTTTGTACATGTAATGTTATTTCAAGGCACTAAATGGACCATACCATACAATGTTTTCTGTGGGAGATACAGAGAGCAATCCACTTTTATATGTTTCATCTTTGAAATAAGAAAAGAGATTAAAAGTTACTTGAGTACCCATCAAAGGAAACAGGCAATGCTTATAATCATGAGGCTGGGATTGCTTAAGAATGTTATTATTTTTCCAATGTATATATGCTGGCATAATGCTGGTTTGGAGAGAGATAAAAATGTATATTAATAACAAGGTTTTTTTACTGGTGTAATTCTTTCTCTGGCCAAAATCATCTATACAAGTGTAAGTGTATGCATACAAGAACAGCTATGTTTATACCATTACAGGCACAGCTGAAGATGGATAGTGCTTCGTCTAGGCAAGTGTAATTCTTTCATCTCTTCAGAGCAAACCAAAATGACACCAACCGAAATACCTCAATGTTTAGAGATCTGAACTTTTTTGTGAATAAATTATAAACCATGTTTTTCTTCCCTACATTTGGGGAATAATCCTTAAGTGTACATGTTTCAAGAGATGACTTTCTTCCAAAAGAGGCATTGGAAACATTCAATGCAGCATTTTCAAAGGCAAGTTACGGCAAGTATGCCAAGTGTTTGATGTTGGTAGTCTGACACTAGCACTTACAGATGTGTTGTTTGTGATCTGATTTTGGATAAAACAAGCACAGCCATGCTTTGATGAAACCTTTATTCTTTAGTTCTTTAGGGAAAATACAACAATAAACTTCAGTCAATAAAACTCTATTCTATTTCATTTGCAGCCAGATATCCAGCTGAAGGGTAATGAATGTCGAGGACATTAAGATGAAAAGGGAAACGTGTGGATGTGAACTGGCTCTTGCTCAACTGAACTGTAGGTCAGTACTATCCTGTGAGAGCATAGCTTTCACCCAGCAGTGCTTCTGCACTAATACATGGTGTCAATTTAGGACCAGAAACATCAAGATCATGTCTGTAAAGAGAATCAGTGAAGAGGTGTGGCTCAAAGACAACTCTAAAGAATCCATAATGATTGAGCTTCATCATCTATCTGTCCATGGTATTATTTGCAGCTCAGATGATCAGCTAATAGGTAACGGAAGTTAGGCGTGAATACATCTATGGGTGGAGAAAATCATCTTATAAAATAATGAGAATTGTACTCCTAATGCCTCAAGTGATCTTACTTTTATTCTCAGGAGTGAATTTGTTAGATGCAAACCCAATTAATTTCTTTTTAATTTGAGTCCTTGGAGGAGAAAAAGCTGTGACAACCGACAGATTTTCAAGGTCAGACTCAAAAGTAAATTGAGATCTACGGATGCTTCTCTGCTCTATTTCATTATCACTGGTCTGGCCTCGTAATTACTCTGCATGCACAATGCCTATGCTTCCATGCTTCATTATATTGCTCAGTTTTCAACCCAAGATGGAATGGATGTATGATATCAGTTTGAGGAGAGTAAAAATCCTTGGAGGAATGGCTTTGGGACAACATATGACAAAATGTGGTTGTATATTTTCAGGCCTTCATAATTCACTCAGTCAGTACATGTCATTCCGAGAAGCAGTAGTTTAGTTAGGAAGATTTCCAGTCTGCTGTATGTTTTCAGGAATTTGCTGCACCACATGAAAAATCGGTCTGTCATACAAGTAGAAGGAGTTTACTAGACATCACTGGGTGTGTGGACTTGGATAAGCTCTACAAAACAAATATCTTCCAGGGGATCAGCGACATCAGATGCAATTTGAACACTGATAAAACAAATGTGATATTCATAAATAGTTCAGAACAGGCTACAGCAAATTTTATATTTTGCAAAACAAATATCTTCGCAAGTGCAAAGTCAGCGTGTAGTTAAAGTCTGTGGTCATAATAAAATGGTCAGTATTGTTTTTCTTTGTTCCTTGGGTGCAGGACTCAGCACTTCTCCTGGTTGAACTTTACGAAGTTCTTTTCAGTCTACCTCCCCAAACTTTGATATCCCTCTGGATAGCAACACAGCCCTCTGGTGAATTGGTCACTGCCACCCAATTGTATATTGTCTGCAAGATCAATGTTTTTGTTAACATGACCTGTATGCGACATATTGGTATACAGAGTTATACTGGTATAAAGAATTATATTCTTTACTCATTCACTTTGTTTGAGGTAGTAGCTGTTTGATGTGTGGCTATTTCAACCTAATGCTACTTCCCAAAATCCTTCCAATAGAAATAATTCTTTCCCAAAATACACTAGTGATTGTTTTGTATTGCAAGTTTCATACTATTCTTACTTACTTGAAGAAATGGCTGTTACTTCCATATAAACATTAAGACATCACCATTTATCTTCTACCTCCTAGACAACTTGTGTATACATGCTTCAGTATAGTTAAGTCATTTAATATCTTGGTATGAGTTTGGATATACAGTAATGCTAAGTCTGATCTCATCTGCAGCTCTAACTTTTTAAGCTGTATTTAATGGGGTAGCTAAGTTAAGACTGAAATTCAAACTTCTTAATGAATTTATTAAACATTGGCAGGGCTAGAAATGACACGTATTGGTCTTGTAACACAGAATGAGGTTTGTGATGTGATGCACACCTAGCACCATGTAGAGGCACTGAGAACCACTGGGCTTCAGAGCCCTCTCACGCAGACTTTTCTGAGAGCCTCACTGGAGGCCACAGGATGTGTTCTCACCCCACTAGGATACATCACCTGGACTTCCATACTCAGCATAGAGAGTTAAGGTCAGTCCTTCAAAGGCACAGCTTCAGAGATGATCTTTCAAGAATATCTGGAGATAAAGAAAGTTTAGCCAACGCTAACCTTTCAAGTCATATCCTAATGACTACATATTGTGATAGGAAACAAGATAAGTGAACTGATTTTCCTTTTTTTTTTTCCCCTTATATTTTTTTGAAGTTTTCCAAATTTACCTGCAACCTAAGAGGGCTTCTTGTTATGCTTTGCCTCTGGGCTGCTGTGGAGAGTTAAGCGTGGATGTGCACTTAGACACATTTATAGAGAAAAACTAAGCTAACAGCAAAACTTAGTTGTTGCCAGGATTAACAGTAGCTGAATGAGAATTTTGTACATCACACCTATGAATTTATTTTATTACTCAATTGTATCTGACTTTTTTTGGAGCTGCCCTTTAACCTCTCCACCTATCTTTCACTCAGTACTGGGGATATGTAACTCCCTTTTTGTACCTTCAAGAGAGATTTTCATATCTATGCTATATTACCTCACCCCTTCCATATTCCTGCCAATGGATGATTGTTCCTGGGAGAAGTACTTAGGACTTTGTGTGGTCCAGATTTGAAAGACTTTGGACAAAAGAATCACATTTCATTCTAACAGTAGAAGTGGTATTCCAATTTAAATTTTCCTAACTTCATCCTATGAGAGCTCATTTAATTACACAAGGCAAGAGAGCCAAACCTAGTCTGGCTAAATTTGCACTGGCTAAGTACAAGTTTGATGAGACTAATTTCCCTTGAACTTGGAAAAGCCCCATGCACGTGGCTGAGTGGTAAAGCTAAAGTGTTGAATTGGGTTTCTGAGACTCAAACACCTTCACATCTTGGCATAGATCTGAGTGAATGCTCACAGCTTGGGTCAGTACCTCCACCATCTTAGCCAGACTTTCCAACAGTTTAATTACTCTTTGTACCAGCTGCTAAGAAATTTATTTTTCTACTTAAAAAACTGCACTGCAATTTTAGCAAATAGAAAAGCTGTTCTATCCATTGCTGCCACTGTTATTTACCACTAAGAGGACTGAATTTTATTTCTTTTTTCACTCCTTGTTTCACTTCTTGAGCGAAATACAGGTAAATTTGAAATCCTTTGGGGCATACTGCAGGCTACATGGACCATATGCTGAGTACTGTGGAAAGAAATTGAGGTTTATGATAGGATTGAAATACTCTTATTTCATACGTGCAATTAGGGAATAGCAAATTTTTCATGAAAACCTGAATAGTTGAAATAAAAACTCCAACAGACAAATACTCCTTAATGTTCAGGCCTGGTATGTAAATTAAATGTCTCTCATTCAAGATGCGACCATCTCGATTCTTCCATTCACTGCCACAAAATGCCATCTAATAAGTCAGGTTTCTACTGAGAAAAACTTCTGCTGTACAAAGGAGCCCTTTTCTTCCACCCTCCCCAAAAACTGGGGAAGGGTTGCTTGAGCTGTGATAGGTACCTTTGTAAGAGAAATTGTTTGATGGAAATCAGCCCACGTTTGGATCTCTTCCAGAGAAATCCCACAAGCAGCAATTGTGTATGCCCTGTAAAAACACTAGCTTGCTGTCCTTTGCCATTATCTCTGAGCAAACTAAAACTAGAGATAAATTATAGGACTTCAACCAATTATGTAGAGTGGAGCATTTGAGATGGTGATGTGTATTCAACAATAAATGTTTTATAATTGGAAAAGAAAGAGCAGGAGCTAAATATAGACTTCTTAATTTGTTGAGAATTTGGAGTTGGCAGTTTCATTGTAGTATTTATACTCATTTCCTTATTTGAACCAATATGAAATGGTCTTTCTTTTTATTTTCAAAGTGCAAGCATTTCAGTGATCCAATACATTTGGTGCACATCAGCATGGACGATCTAATAATTATGAGTAAAAATATAAAATCAGACTTTGCCCCCTATACTTTCTTGAGAGAAAGAAATCAAATTGGATGTTAGTGAAATGATGGCAGAAGGAACCACATATTTTTGCTATTTCTTTGTCTTTTTGTTTAATTGTGAAAAGCAAGTCCAGTATGGTGTTACCTTTATTCTGATTATAGAAATACATGAGTTGCTTCCTCCGACATTAACCTCAAGTGCTCAGGGACACTTGATGTTGGTGTACAACTGTTCGTTGCTCCCAGTCCAAACTAGAAAGACCATGAGTGATTTCCTGCTTTGAAAAGCTCCTGCAGAAATCTTTGTGCCACACGTCTTTGCAGATGTAGACCTTGTCTTAATACTCCCAGTCAGACAAGACGCAGTTTCTGTAGGATAGATACGGCTTACTCAACAAAGGACAAGACCATGCAGGGTGAGACATGGCCTATGGATAACCAGCTACCACTGGGCAATAAGGCACAGCAGAACATGTACACACAGTAACATTGGAATGCAAATTGAAGTACCAGTGCTTCTTAGTCTTTACATTGCCCAATAAAGGGTCAGTAAGACAATAAGAATAGCCTGTATCTGCCTAAAAGTTAGGAGTCTAGTATCAGCTGATTGTTTTCCTTTATAACTGAGGAGAAAGACAATTCATCTCATTTTAACACTACAACGTTTAGTGCTGCCTAACATAAACATTTCTCTCTCTATTGACTATTGAAAAAGCCCAGATGCCAGTTCAGAGGTAGCTAAAACCAGAAGCAAAGAATCCTCTCCTGGTGATAGAATAACCCATATCAAAATTTTATGTGGAGCAATAATCAATTTGTAGCCATTTGTTTAGGAGAACTTTTTTATAATTCTTTCTTTTCAAAATAAAACATTTGGCTAATAATGCCAACACTGCTTCAGTTCAGTTAAAAAAATATAAATGTAAACAAACAATAAAGATTTTCATTTAAGGCTACAACTACTGAATAACAGGATACAACATCCTAACTGTAGGCTTTTTGAAAAATTCACCAACAGAACCGGTGCTGTTGCCTGAGCTCACTGGCAACAGAGCTTTCCAATGAAAGCAAGCTCAGCCTTTACCTCTCCATCAGGTCTGCCAGGGGGTGAGTTAACAATTAAGTCAGGAGGGGCAAAGACATCACCGCATCATCTTTCAGCTCTTCGAAAAAAACAAAGAGCACATACTTGGCAGCACTTCAATTTCTATGGTTACTGATGAATAACAGCACAGCTGGGGAACTGTTGCTACAGCCCACGAGCAGAGATAATGTAAGAGGTCACCCTTAAGCAGATCCATTATAAAAATATTACTTTTTTTTTTTTTTTCCAGGGATAATAAAAGTGAAGGTTGTACTTTTTGGATTAGCACCAAGTGTACTACCCAGATAGTCATAAATTTGCCCGCATTGCCATCATTGTTTAGAAAGCAATAGCAAGAGGAAGGATGGCTCTTTACTTATGATGCTAATCCCCCCACTGGTGGCCTCTGGACAAAGTCTTGACCAGGTCCATGATTTTCTTGGGTTTCATCACAATCTCAGGCGGTGATGTTAAATGGCTGTTCTGTGCTTTTAATTTTGATCTGTACGTTCTTTCTCCCCTGTTAGGATACAAGTCTTTCAGCCATGGTGGCATCACTGCAAAAATCTTGTCTATAAATAATTGATGCTGGGACTGTAAAGGTCTTTGGGCAGGAAAAGCCTATGACGTTATTTCGTACAATGCCCCATTCAAGAGAGAAATGAAGGCAGGATTCACTCTTCCTTTGGCCTGCCATGCCCTAGACATGGGTTTGGCTGAAGAAAATCTGTGTATAAAACAGACAGCAATAGAAAAAACTAAATACTTTTGTTACTTTTGTACACTCAAAAATATAGCATGTGGTTAAGGAAAGGAACAACTGTTTTATATACCTATAGGTGTTATTGTAAGGGACACAGTTAAAAAAAGATAGCAATTGTTAATGGACTGTGCTTTTGAGTTGGTCCACAGAAATGCACTGTTGCTGTGAATGCAAATGTTGCTATTTTACATTTCTTTCAGTGTACTGTAGGATTACTATCAGAAAAGTCAAAGGAAATCCATGTAAGTCCTTGTGTAAGACTTTTCTTTCTACATGTTTTCTACATGCACTGGAACAAGCGCATCATCAAAAATAAAACCACTGACATCAGTGGAGTTTCACCTGGGATGGATTTGGCCTGCTTCTGCTAACTGCGTCATCATCCCGAAGCCACGCTGAACAATTCATTAGTGGCAGAGAGCTGAATTTCTGAAAGCATGTGTAACCTAACTCCAACCACCAGCACAGTAGAAACTACTCTCAGTAGCTCCTCTGGGCAACCAAGGACACCACCAGATTGAATAAATAAATACAAACAGAGAATGTTTTTCCATTTGCTCCACATCTGGAGTACTGGATATTTTTCCAGTTCTGAAGTCAAGGCACGTTTGCAGACTATGAACGACAGTCCTCTTTACTGTCACCCATTTCTGATGATCACAGGGAATTTGACAGTATTATTTCTTTGTATAAGAGGCAGATTTTCATTCTGTGTTGCTGAATCCAAAGAATAAGTCTGTATGCCATTGGCTACTTCATTTCTGAATATTACAGCTGAAATCTCTTTTTGTAGACTTGGGTAGTGCTCCCCAGCAGTGTCCCAGCTCCTCCTGGTGCCATTCGCTGCTCACAGCTGCCCCATCCCGGAGGTAGTGAGAACTCATGGGCAGACAGCTTGATCTGTGCCAGCATGACAGCTCTCCAAACTTGCTTAATTTACTAGCAGAGGTGCAACATAGCCTGAAATAGTACCTTTTACTGGCAGTCGCAGGTCAGATTTATGTGATTTTATCTTCTGTTGATAATAAGCTCTCTTGTGTTAGGCTCTGGATGAGAGATTGTGCCCTGCTGAACTGGCATTTTGTAACTCCAAAAAAACTCTTATACACAATAGAGGACTTCAGTAAATAAATAACCCCCCAAACAATATTAGTTGTCACCTAAAGTTTCATGCTTGGAGACATACTCAAAGTGAAATAATCTGAAATGCTATTGCTTCCATCTTCTTCCTCTCTCTCTGGCTTGTGTGCATTTTTTGCTCAAGAACAGCAACTCAGGAGCAGAGGTAGGCTCCTCCATCAGTAGAATGCTTTCCTCTTTCACCCCATGATAGCTGAAAAGGACAAAGGCCCTGGATAGATATCAAAGACTCATTTCTGGGTCTCACTGAAGCTGGCTGGCTGCAGACCTGGAGACATGCAAATGCAGTTTAAAGTGCAAATGTAGTTTTACAGGTATCTCACCTAGCAGATACTCCAGCTAACCAATACCTTTCATAGTGCTTTAGATCTTCCCACTCAGTAGGGAATCCACTCAACTCACATTTGAAACGTGTGATGAACTGTACAATTTAAGTGCCTGTTTCTATTCAGATTCTAAAGGGATTTGAATACAATCATGTATATGTATCTGATTAATACGTAAGTCCAGGAGAGGTTGGATTAGATGCCAAACCACTGTGAAACTGTAGGTGAACATGGAAGTCCTTCAGCTTGCAGCTTGATGAAGTATTATTAATGTTGATGTATTATAATAATACTTCATCAACATTAAGTATTATTATACTGTGATGAAGTAGAATCACAGAATCATTTGAGTTAGAAGGTGTAAAGGGACTAGTGCAAACAAGGAGATGTGCCTCACTAGTCTGATTGTAACAAACTTCTTCCTTATACCTTATCTAAATCCTTCCTCCTTTAGTTTGAAACCATTTCCTCTTGTCCTACCACCATAGACCCTGCTGAAGAGTCTGTCCCTTTTTTTTCCTATAGCTCCTCTTTAGATATTGAAAGGCCACAATCAGATCAACTTGGAGCCTTCCCTTCTCCAGGCTGAACAGCCCCAGCTCTCTCAGCCTGACCTTGTAGGGGAAGTGTTCCAACCCTCAGACCAATCCTGTGTCCCTTCTCTGGATGCACTCTAATAGATCCACATCTCTTCTGTACAAAGGACTCCATATCCGGGTGCAGTACTCCAGGTGAATCTCACCAGCACAGAGTAGAGGGGGCAGGATCACCTCCCTCACCCTGCTGGCCACTCTTCTTTTGATGTAGTCCAGGGTACAGTTGGCTCTCTGCGCTGCGAGGGTACATTGCTGGCTCATATCCAGATTGCCATCCACCAGTCCCTCAAATCCTTTTCAGCAGGATCATGCTCCATCCTTACCCCTCCCAGCCTATACTGATAGTAGGGATTGCCACAACTCAGGTGCAAGGCATTGCACTTGGATTTGTGAACCTCACAAGATTCACCTGGGCACACTGCTTGAGCCTATCTGGGTCTGTCTGGATGGCATCCTGTCCCTTGGGCATATCAACTGCATCACAGCTTGGTATTTTAGGAATTTTCCAATCTGGCACTTTTTCAAGAGACAGAATTATGTTCAGAGAATTAATTCTGGAAATGCTCGGATTTTTATTTGTGAATTTTCCTGATAGTTGCTGATTAATGTGCACCTGCTGCTCCACCAGATCCCAGTTTACATATTGGTTGTGGTCATGCTTTGCTGTTGTCCCAGTTGTGCTGATTCATCCAAACTATTCCCCTTGCACTCTGGTTCACTCTTTCCCTTTCTCCTGGGTCTGAGGCCAGACTTCATCATCTCCTATAACATAGGGTTCCTAGGAAAGCAAATCACTCTTCCTCAATCACTTCATAAGGCAGATATTTAATCATCCTCCACCTCTAGTGATCCACAGAGATTCTGTGTAAATGAACTGATTGTTCATTTTCACAAATTTTTAACTCTCTCTAGACTATTAAATAAAGGCACAAAAAGAATTTTATAAATTATTTTATCAAGACTTAGCTTTTTGTCTCTTTATAACAAGTGTAACCAACCAGAGACCATAGAGATTCTGACGTACAAGCAGAAGAAAGTTTATTTCTTATGTATATATCTGCATGTTCATGCGTACTGTATCTCTACACTGTCAGTATATCAATTACATTTGGAGACAAAGAAAAGTCCACTAAGGGCCCAATTAGCAGTCTAAAAGTTAGCTGAGACCATGATGAAGTATGTGGGCAGCAACTGCACAGGGATGTGCTGTAAATCCATATCAAACACATATGGTAGATTTTTCATCAAGTGTTATCTTTTCATTTAACTAGTGGAAGAAATTACAAGCAAATGTTAATTTGACTCCTCTTTTCTCATCTACTTCATGTAACTCTTTTCTTTACCTCCCCAAAGAAATACTATTGCTGGTGACAAAAGAAGCAATGGCAGTTTCTGCCTGCTCTCTTTCACACCATACCACAGCCTAGTGCTTTAGGCACGTATATGGTCACTCATGATCTTCTCTTCTGATCCTTCCTCTGCTATTTTCAGTTCCATTATACACAACCAGACAGATAAGGCTCTGATTCACCTTATTTGCTCAGATTTCAAACGCTGTTTTGAAAAAGTTGTTCCCCTAACACAGCATCTCTCATTCCAATTTATAATACAATACATACACATATATCATAGAAGCGTGCTTATATATTTGTAATACATAAAATTTCTTATGTTTACCCTTTTGCATATGACAACCTTTTTCACCTATAGTTGTACTAAACAGTTTTGAGTAGCATAATTACTGTGAGAATGGATATTGATGTGTTCAAAATGTGCACTGAACAGCTTAGACTGGCACAGATGTTCTCTTTTCTATTTAAAGCAGATTTCATGCTACCACTATTTCAAGGAGATATTTTATTTTTTGCTGTGACTTACCTAAAAGATTTTAGGGACCATTTGATTATTATATACAATCCAAGGAGACAAAACGGACAACAGAAAAAGAACTTTTCCAAATTCAAAGAAATGTAGCATGCAGCAGTGGTAATTTGGCACAGAGCTTCCACAATAGATTTCACTTTTTTTTTTTTTTTAACAGAATGATAATTGAAAACGGACTTAGCCTCTTAAATAAACCAGTGACAGCTGGGAAAATCAGCAGATTGGCCCTTTGTGCCTGTTTATAGTAGATTTTGGCAGCAAAATAGTTGATGTAGTCTCCATAGGACACTGCTATTATGTCTTCCAGATGTGCTTGACCTTTATCTTGGATAAAAAAAAATTATCTTGCCATAGAAACTATCAGTTTATGTACTCTTAATCCAGTGCTCAGCTCCTTTAAGATGCTGGAAAAAGTGCTCTTGTGATGGTAAAGCCTTCACTGCCATGCAGTACAGGTGGGTGATTAGACTTTCAAGTGTGAGGATATAATTTCAACCCAATGTCCCTGTGGAGTTTCTAGTATGAGGAACATCTGTAGCATGCAAAGAGTTTCTCAGTAATTGCAGAGGGATGCTTAGGAGGTTCTTCCTTGGTTCTTCCACAGTGGGTGGAAGGAGAAAGAATAATGGTGACAGCTTCTTTATGAGTTGTCCTTTTATTATTTGCTTGTGTGTGCAAGATGATGCTACTGTGCATTCTGACTCTTTTGGTAAACTATATCAAAGGCAGTTTCAGCAAAGAGTTGAGGTGCAGACAGCTTAATGCCAGGAAAACTGCAGAGACTGGGCAATGTAGCTGAGGTGGTACGGGCTGCCTCACAGCTGTGGGTGCTATGGGACATCAGCAGGTGTCCTTCCAAAGCCAAACCTGCATCCATTTAACTCGGCAAATGAAATTCTTGCTTTTCCTTTTCGGGTAGGCCAGATGTTAAGGACTGCTGAGACAGAATACAAGTTGAATTACTGGAAGCCTGTGATATGCTACTGTGAAGAGTCCTGCAACCTGGTGAGCAGATTCCAGATGCGCTCAGTGCAGCACTGCAGACATTTTACCAACCCCATGGTATAGTAGCACATAAATCTGTACACTGACTGAATCCAGCTTTGTACCCCAACGCAGGACCTAAGCATGCTGCAAGCAAGTTGTGCACTCTGACATGCCTATGGGCAGCATGTATTGCACTGTGTTGCACTCCTTCACCATCCCATAAGCCAGTGTCTCTTGGACTCCTGTACCAGACAGGCTCATAGATGTGTATCTGAAGCATAAAGTTCTCACAGGGCCACCTCATTATGTGACTTTGTGTACAGATCCTCATGCTGGGAAGTTAAGGCATTGGAGGGCACATGACTGGTTGAGCTAAGGTTCTGGCAGGAGAAACACATGTGAAAGAAGTAGAGTCATGAATGGGTGTCCTACCAGTACAGTGCTATAGGTGCTGCTACAGGTGACGATGATGAACGTGACCCTGCCACCGAACTTGTCTGGGAAAAGAAGTGAGTTCATATAGAGATGAAGGTTTAAAAATGCTGAAGGCCCAAATAATTTTTGCTTATGTGCGTGTTCTACCCAGAGATAAAGCTTCTGAAACATTTTGTCACAATAATAGGCCAGTTGCAAAGGAGTAGGAGGATTCTGGAATGTGGTGTTTGGAAGACCACATAACAGTGCTTCTGCAACTGATTTTCTGAGGAGTAGTTTGTGGGAAATTAGAAAGAAACATGGTAATTGTTCAAATTGGACCAAAACTGCATGCAAAACAGAAATCTTGCTGTCCAGCCACAGTGGCTGTCTTTTGGCTTATCTACTGAGGCTGAAAACGCTAGCTGGCAGCAGATGGATGGCTGCATATCTGATGTTGTTTCCTGGAGATAGGAACATTTTTAGGCGAGGTGATAGGCGAGGCAGAGCCCTGCTCCATCATACAGAGCCACTGCTGTAATGTCCTTGGAGGGCATTACTTAGCTGTCCAAAGTTGCAGCTTTGAACAGAGTTTTCTTTCTGTACTTAGCGACTCCCCCCAGAAGGCAGGAATGCAGTATGGTAAAGTGTATTTTATAAAAATATTGAAAATATTAAAATAACCAGAAAGAAAATGAATTTCCACAATGTGGGAGGAGAAAACAGCTGTGTCAGCTGTCCCACTGCTGCATAAACAATCCAGTGCAATCATAAAACTGCTTCTGGTCATGCTGCAGCACAGATAAAAAGGGTTTTCCCATACATTTCACCACAAGTCCTTCTCTTGAATCACAGACTGCTTCAGTAGTTTGGTAACATTTGGTGAACTGTGTAAACAGCAAAGTGCAGATGTTTCAGCCTGAGCCTCCGCAGGTGCTGTTATTGTCTGGACCACTGGCAGTGGGGAGGTACAGGCCCAGCAAACTGCCAGAGATGCTGCTTTCAGATCGTGTCCTGTCCTGTGCTTTGTTGTTGCATGGAAGGAAAGCCTTGCCTTTCTTCCGTGACTGTCTTCTCAACACTTCCACCTGTCTCTTCCAAAACCCATGTCACGGCTACTCAAAAGTAACACATACATGAGATTTTTGTCAGCTTTAAACAGTTTGAGGGCAAATAAACAAGGAATTGTAAAACTCACTCTGATCTCTTCATCTTTTCAGTTCATTTCTTGATTATATGTTGACTTGCTTTCTTTCCCACTGTAATCTGTATGGTAGAGTTTGCATAGGTGCACCCAGTAGTAAAATTCATATCCTTTGTAATATGAAAGCATTTTAGAGTGAGTTTCTCTTTGAAATGTAGAAATGTAATCATTTAAAACACATTGAAATGTGCTTAAGCAATTAGAGTAGCTGTATGCATCAAAATGCATGGAAGCTTCAAGCTTTTAAGCACATCTTGAATTTACATCCCTATATATTAATCCATGGACATTATATAGTTCTGAGTTTTCTCATAGCAACCACAAAACAACAAATGATTTCCCTGGGCTATTTAGGCATACCACTGCTATTAGGTCCTCAGATTTTTAATTAAAATGAAATAGCTTGTTCTATGCTCTAACCATGCTGAGGTAATTAAAACTATAATATCTTCTGTAGGATGCATTTGTTAAAGCAACACTAAATCCCCTCTGTGACTTTACCACTCAGAAGTATAACTGCAACTTCAATAGACCAATGAGATGATCCAAAATTTTCTCCTAAACTTAAAGTGTAAACTATGCTTGCAATTCTGATGTGACTCTTAAAGCTAAATGGAGAGTTCCCTCTCCCATTTTTAGTGTTACTCTTGAGATAACAGTGTTATTAATCTTCATTTTAAGTATAATTAGTATACCACCTCACAAATTACTCCTTATTATCTCTTTGCCATTCATAATGTTTTACTAAGGAGATAACTGCTCTGATAATATTATGACTCCTTGTTAAAAAACAGTTAGTACAGTTGCATGCATATTCCTAACCTTATACATTAATTTCTGGCTGAATTCTGACAATAAGAATTAACAGCTAGAGGGAATATTACTTGGTTAAGCCAGTTTTGTACAAGCACTTAAAAGTCACTTACTTTTTGTCTGTAGATACGTGTGAATGGATTGACTTGTAAATAAATGTGTGTGTTGGTGCGTGTCCATGTGTATCCATGTGTTTATGAAATCTGTATCTATTAAATGTTGCAACATTCTGCAATGAACCACTGGATTTTTAGATGTTTTTAGAGAATAATATTATTCCAGGTGTTGCCTAGATACATATGGAAGCAAAAAATAACTGAAAAAGAAATGTCATAGATGTAATTATACTTAAGTAAAAACTTTCACTGTGGATGAAAACCTACTGTCAGACTTATGGACATTATGTTCAAGCACTCAACAATTTTTAAGGAGTTTCATGCAGTAACTGTTGACTTTTCTCTCTCATACACAGAGAAATCTACTCAATCTTTTATGTATCCATTATTTCTTTTCTTCTGGCCTTGACAAATGCTGCACTATCCATATCATTTCCATGCCAAATACAAGAAATTATTTGCACATTCTCTTTGCACAGGACCTCTTAGCACTATTTCTTGTTCTCTGTACCCTTCCAGGGTCTTCTATACTAGGCCAAGTGTGACTTGTTGGTCTTCATTCTCAAGACTCATAACAGTATAATCCTAATTTTGAAATCTTTCATTCAACGATAATTTATTTACTTCAACCATCTTTGATAACATCTTCAATAACAAGTACTGGTTACCTTTTTTCTCATAATTCTGAATTAGGAAGGTCTCAGAAAATTTCCAGAGAACTGTCTCATCTGTGTTTACATCTCACCTTTAAACTCCCATGACATTGAGCTTATAAGGAAAATGTGGCCAAAGTAGGCAACTGGAACACTAAGATTGCTGTACACAGTGCTATCTAATATTGATGTTAATTTGCTCACAATGAGTTTATTTCTTGCCCTCTATTAATATTGCAATGGTCTGAAGATAATGGGAAATTCATTTGTGAGAGCTTTATACAGTAGTTACGATGGTGGGATCCTGGTCTGTGACTTCATCTTCCCAAGCATTTCAGCAAGCTCTCCTTCTCTCTACACCAAGAATCCCACAAAAGCACTCAATGAAAAAAATACTAGCCTTCTACACTAAAAACCACGCTAGACTGTTCCAGAATGTTAATTACAATTTAACACTGAATCTGTATTTGAGAAAATGTCAGATTTAAGGCTTATACACAGACACAGTTAATGTTGTCTTGAAGAACAGATGAAATCTGAACCTGAAGTCTGATGATGTAAAAACATCTATAAACTTTTAATTACTTTTTTTTTTCTTCTTCCATCTATTATCTCCTGTCTGAATGGAATTTGAATGCACAGGAGATAAACATTCTGTTCTAAAGAAGAAATGGAATGGCTCTGAGAAGTGGTAAAACACACCTCATTATTAACGACAGAGCAACTGCGTCCCTCTCAGATAAAACAAGCAATAATTGATCGTGTCATAAGTGAACATCTCATAAACATACATTTCATAGAAGATTTTGCTCTCTAATCTCAGTTGAAGTAAAATATTTTTCAACTGTGACCTTTCTTAGGTCAAAAAGAAAAAAAAAATTTTCTCTGAATGTCTAAAATCCTGTCTTGTGAGATTAGCTTGTGAATCAAGATTTGGATAATACTATTATGGGAGAAGTCAAGCAAACAGAAAGATGACTCAAACAGTTTAGTGCCAGGACTATTTCTTAACACACGGGAAAGTCATCCTCTGGTTGCATATGGAATCCTCCCACAATAAACAGGGAACTGGCAACAGAAGTGAAACTGCGAATGATCCAAATTTTGCTGCAGAACTGGACTCATACTGAAGAGAAACCAGAAAAATGGACACTGTCTGGGGAGGACAGGACATGGCTAAGTAATGCTGTCTCTATTTCCTTGGATAAACAACGCTCCATGTAACTGCTGTGAAAAATACCTGGTTTTATCTGCTGCATTGCACAGCTCATCCCCATGAATGCTTCTGTTGGACAAATAGCTGGGCTGCAGGTTACTTGTTCTTTTTAAACACGTGGGTGTTTCTTCCCTTTTATGATCTTGTCAAAGACTGGATGGCACTACCCTTCCTCAGATGGTGAAGGCAGTTTTTCTACAGTGTGCGAAAACTGTGCTCCTCCTGGCCTGTGCTTCTGGCTGTGAAGCTTGTCCACAGCTTTGGTCTGGAATGGAATATGCAGTTCCTCTGAAGCTGGAAGACATTCTTTCAACAAGAACTTGTAAAGATATCAAAACAAGCACAAAAACCCAATTCCACCCTATAAGTATCAAAAATAAATTTACAAGTGGGAATACTCCCCAGGAGATATGTTTTTTCTGGCTCCTCCATCACACAGTATAATTCAGCCAGTGCTTAGTTTTGAACTTTACCAACACTCATCATTGATAAACTAGATGGAAAAAGCCAAGAGTTTGTGTGGGCTATAAAAAAATCATTATTTAATGACACAGAAGTACATTTTGGGAGAGCAGTTCAAATGGCAACAGCTGTTCTGAAAAGATTTACTATGTACACCATGTAACAAAACTATAGACCATTGTTTGGTTGTCCCAAATAATGTGTACATGCACACATTTTCCTTCAAAGTAAACCATTTCCTTAAAGCTCTCCTTAGCCACTGGACACAAATTAGATTTGTTTTGACACTCAACATTTTGTTCCACTTTTGGACAAGCCACTAATGTAACTGCATCGTATTTTAATCTCCTCTTTGATGTGCTAAACATTGAGTTCCTCCTCCTTCCCCTTGTACTACACTTTTCTCCTGCTTTGAAGTCAACATTGTTGCTCCTTTTGCATCCTTTTTCTGGTTTTTGAACTGAGGAAGCAGTTGTCTGGAATCTGGTATATGAGAGCACAGACAGAGACAAAATTACCCTCCTCCACATCACTCTCTTAAATTAGCAATGTCTAAAAAGAGTTACACGAGTCTTTGCTAGTGCACTGAATGAGGAGATCACACCTAGTTGCCTGTCCACCTTGACTGACTGCCTTGAGTTGCTCTTATAAATGAATCTTTGCTGCCCACCACACAGTTTCTATTCTCCAGGTAGACCTACATTTTCATGGGTCTAACTCTGGATGTGATGGCCTAGACAAGAAAAAAAGTTGTGAGGATCTCATCTTTTCTCCCTCTTCTTGTGACACTTCCATAATCTTTAAAAAAACACACACCTCTCCCAAATACATAAATGCAGAACAGTTGCTGATGACAGCTGCGGAGGAGAGGCAGGTATTCGTTTTTATCTCAGTCCTACCTCCCCTAGAATGACAAAATCTACCTCTACCTCTATTTTTTGAGGGAGCTGTTGCAATAGTGGGATCAGCAAAAAGGCCTGTTAAACTTACCAGACCATTCAGACTGTGCTGTACCTCAAGTCTGTTCACAGCTTTATTTATCAGTTCACCAATTCTGCAAATTTCAATAGAAGAGAATTTACACATACTTCCAGCTCACTCATGAAAATAAAAAGCAGTAGCACGTCTAGAATTATCCTTAATAATGTCCCTACAGCAACACAACAATTTCCTCACTGATGGTTTTCTGAGACCTAGTCAGTTAGGATGTTCTTAATCCAATTTATGTGTGTTACTCGTGTATGGAATTCTGCTTTTTTTAAATCACAGTGTAATGTGACAGCAATTATAGTGTCTTAGAGGTATGTATGTGTATTGCATGTCACATATATTTTAACAAAAAAAGGAGTTTGAAGATAATTAGAAAATTCTCCAAGAATGAAATCAAGTTTGTCTGACAAAGCCTATTTTCTATGAACTTTTGAATTGATATTTATTGTATTGCTATATACATTGTACTGCTATTTCTAGAGCTCTGAGTTGGTTCTTACCCAGGCTATTTTCTAACTCTGGGTTACCTCTCTGTGGCATACACCTTGCAAGCAATTGCCCTTCCAAACAAAATCATCATTAATTGAGCCATTTTCCCTATCAAATACCTTGCTAATTAAATACGTTCTTTGCAGAAAAGGAGGATGTCTTTTGCACATCTCAGCAGATGTCGGATACTAAAGTTTACAGCAGTAAATCTGCTTCAGGAAATCCACTGGAAGTCATTCTAGCCACACACCTGCTGGCCTGCTCTTTAACAAACACGGTGAAGGAAGTTGTGATAGAAGCTGCATTTATTCAAGAGAGAGATTCATGCTGTGGAAAGACTGAACAAGTGCAACCCCAGTACAAAGTTCTGAGAGAGAAGTCACAGTAGCCAGTAAAATTTTTGCTTTCATCAAGCATTATAGTTATCTATCTTTCTGCCTCTGAAAGGAAATGATGTGTTCTGCTTGTTTCTGATAAACCTGTGGCCTGACTTGCCTGGGGAAGTGAGGCTTGATGCTTCTGTTCCCACTGATACTGTTTTGGGCAGCCTGCTGTGATCATGGCTGACCTTCCCTTGGCTGGATCCATCTGCCTCAGATTATACTGTCACATGGTTGCCTCATGCTGTGTGCTCCCCTCTGCTTACAGTTCTCCTTAGGCCAGTGAACCGAGCTAAAATGATCTGGAGCCTTACTCTGATCTCAGGCTAATGAGAATCAGGAATAACAAAACACTACCAAGACCCGGGGAGTTCAGTACTCCAAGAGGAAGCACAGGCTCTGGGATGTTTGTGCATCTGACAGCAGTATGTACTAGCATTAAATCACCACTCAGGTCTGAAAACACATTAGGTCAGAAAAGAAAATACATGAATAAAGGCAAACAGAGGAGATACTTGCCATACTGCAGAACACAAGAGAAAACATTTACTACTGTGCAAATGAGGATTACAGACAGAAACAGCAGTACATGTGTCCATGCCTCTGTGAAGAAAACAAGCACCTGTGGGAAAGCTGTATTGACAAATCTGTGGCTCTGAAGCTGGTAGGATTCATTCTGACTTCTTGTCACTTCTTCTGACACCACTGCTGCTACTAAATACAATGTGAAATGTCCATCTATGTATTGTGCCACATAAGCAAGGGAGGAGTGTGTATTCAGTGTCCTATTGCATACAGTCTGTTGTTTTTTCTGATAGAAAACAACATTTTTGGTTTAGTTGAATCACTGTCACCACAAAGATCACATCACAGGGGAAACCAATTTGAAATACTCTTGGTGAGCAGGAAGTTTGACAAAGTCACAAGGAAGAGAAATGCCACCATCCAGGGGACAAGCTACAGTGGGCACAGCAAAAGCGACAGTTCAGGGCTCCTTCAGACATCTGCTTGGCTTCTGCTTTCTGGTGTCAGGCTTAACTGCCTGCCTTCATGTGGCAGCTTGAAAGAACAGATTCCCATAGCCAAATTATTCTGTGCTGAAGCTATTTTGACAGCCTTTGACCCAGCTCCCTGACCAAGTTAAAATGTTACATCCAACATTATCTGGCATTTGAACCGAGAAGGAAATGACTTCTGCTCAGCCAGAGGTCTCTTATTTAATGTCCTATAAAGAGGAGCAAACTGCATATAATAATGACATCTTGTGGTAGGTGTTAAATTATTGGCCTATGACTTAGAAGAGAACTGGATGCCAAATTTCATTACATCTTTCTTCCTCCATGCTGCAACTCAGTAAGTTCACACAATTTCATCTGCTCTGAAAGAGCTGATATAGGAGACCTCTAGAACCTTTGGATTATGGGTGACTTCAGTGGAAAAGGATATTTTTCTTATCTGTTTTCTTTTTCTTTTTTATCTGGATTAACATACAAGTCAGAGATTCATAGTAACAACTGATTGAAGAATGTTCTTCCAGATATTCATGTAAAAATAGATAGCTTTTGCTGGCAGCATACAAAGCCCAGCAGCTGCTGACCACCTGGCTTGCAAAGTCCCTACGTGGGGGTACACAGATGTGAGGTGTTACAAACAACATCTCCCCATGGGTTTCTTGCACACCTGCTTCACTTCTACTTATTCCAGCTTTGGCACTTTGTCATCCAGTGCATGGTAAAATGTTCTGGTGGCAAACTCCTTCCATGAACTGTATGGACACTCAAAGACCTCACTGAAGCTCTTAATTTGGTACTAGCAGTATGAAAGACTTGCACAGTTGATATTAGTGTCCAGAAGCATGACATTTTACTGAGTGTGCAATTCTAACTGCCCATAATCATACTCTTGCTGATGGACCCCACACAGTGCTTGCTCTAGTGTGCTTTTCAGTACAAACAGCACACTTCTCTGTCACTGTACAGCCCTTATCAGCACAGAGGGCTCAGCTTTCATCAGGTCTTGTGGACGCTGACTAAATTGTAGTCATAAATAAAATTAGCAGGAACTACTTAGGGATATATTTCTACAGAGGTGATATGACTCTTTTTCCTGTTGTGTTTTCTGGGGCTTGCTATGTCTTCAGTTCAGTTCTACTACAGCACAGCTGATTTCTCAGTGTTTTTTTATTTTGATTAAGAAAATGTACCCAGAACTCTTTTTCTTGAGTTGATGGTGAAATAGCTCACAACTAAGACTACTAAATAATGCTGCTGATCAGTCAATAACAGAGAATACGGAGTGGTAGATCGACACTGCTGGTCTCTGCATTTTGTGCAGTGGGGCATCCCTTCCCACTTTTGTCCCATGTCAGAGATTCTGGTGCTCGCACTGGATATTGGGTGTGCTGTGCTCTGCCTGCTTCCATCAGGTCTGCACAAATGCAAGTAGACACTTGCTGGATTTCCCAGAGATATAGAAAAATGGTAAAGATAATCATGACCCTATGATCTATTTTTTTCCACCGGAAGACGCCACCTATTGGATGTTCTTAGAAAAGCAAAATATTTCAGAGAATATAGTACCTCCAGGTACTCTGAGAAACCATGTTGCCTCTGTTCAGTGATATTTGGATGGAACTGCAGAAACCTCCGCAGAACTACTTGATCACATTGTGCAAAAAGACTTACAAACTTTCAAATACTGACCTAGCAACTACTGAGGAGATTGTAAAACTCCATACAGAAAAGAGTCTGATTCTGCTCAAGTGGTGTTCAACACTCAAGTAACTCATATTTGTTTAACAGCCCAAGCCAAAAATTAGCCATCATTAATCATAAATAATATTCAGCTCACAAATGATAAATACTCTCTTTGGACTGAAATTATTGTTTACTAAAAAAAGGAAAATAGAGGTTAAGCATAACAACAACATCATTTCATAGACATAATAAAGGAAAATAGGAAACAGTTTTTCACAGCATATATTAAATATATTTCGCAGCATAAAACATTCAAATTTTCAAAATTTAATAGAATCACAGAATCACCAAGGTTGAAAAAGACCTACAAGATCATCCAGTCCAACTGTCCACCTATCACCAATCATTCTCTCTAAACAATGTTCCTCAGCACAACACCTAAAAGTTAGTCTTCTCCATTTCTGAAGAGAACTGTAACAGTTAAAATTACTTTAGACTTAGGACAGCTGAAAGAGAAAAATCCCAAGACATTCAATAAAGCCTATCACTGTCCCATGTTCTTATAACACCATATTTATAACAATCTTTTTATCACAACCCATTCTGACCCAAAACATAGGTGCAATTTGTTTCGCAATGTATCCCAAGCTTGACATTAGTTTTTCAGCAGAGAAAATGTTACAATCAGCAAAGAACATATACAAGTTTTTTCGTTTCTATTATCTTTCATTTTAAAATGTATGAATGAGTCACATTCAATTAATTGTTTGTACAGAGAGATATACACAATTTGAAGGCAGATAAACTAAAAAAAAATCCAGTCTTCTTCTGCACTGAAAGGGCAATGCATCCATTTAACATACAGCATATGAAGCAAAATCAGAAGTGCTTCAAGGACTTCAAAGCAGCTGTGGGAAATGATTCCCATCTCTTTCTATAGGTTTATCACCACTGATGTTCTTGATGCCTTTTTCATTTCTTCCCTCAGTTTCTCTTTCATTTCAATAATACTATCCCAGAATCTTGAAAAAAATACTTTTGTTCAGCTTGCTCATAAATCCTAGTGGAAATGTTTGTTAATTATCTAACATCTGTAATATGCCTGTGAAGTCAAGAGAATGACTGGAACATCTTACTTATAGAAACTTTTTAAAGAAATAATCATTATGAATCTTCATTCTTGGTATTTGAGTAAACATGAATAGTGTACAGATGTGTTGCTCCCACTCCTGTCATTATTATGTTAAGAGTCCTTGAGAAAAATCGGACTTTATTTCAAAGTTGTTTTAAAACTTGGCACATTTTGACAAAAATCTCTTTCAGTGTTTGACATACGGTCTCATTTCCTCCTGATGTTTGAAATATGGTATCCATCTCAGGTCTGTCCTCCAGCTTCTTACAAGTTGTTTGGCTTACAATCTTGAACTCAGCCTTCCTGTAACAGGTTTATTAATACAAAATTCTGCCCACCATGAAGGTCTGTTCAGAACTTTGTTGCCTTGAAGGATCTCGGCCCACATATTTTTATATAACTGGTAAAAAAAAAAAAAAAAGAAAGAAAATGAAAAGACTAACACCAAAAATAAGACCAGGAAAACTTCTGCAAGACAAATTATCAAACATACTAGTTGAAATGAGTCTGTGGCTGATTTCTTAGATAATCAGTGTGAATAATTATGTACAGGTAAGAGTAAATACAAAGCCCAAAATTTCAGAATGCTGTGAGAATCAGGTATTTGTACAAATCATTTACATCATCCATGGACTAAGAACAGTAATTCTTACAATTTTTTTTTTTTTTTTGCAATTTGATGTGATTTGTATTATTGAAAGTAGACTTCTGTAAGCAAGGTTAAATTCAGCTTCAGCTAAGATACACAGTTACTAGAATAAATTAACATCACTCTCATATTCTACTTAATAAACCAAATAAATTCTGTAAGAAGTGTATGAATTGTATTAATTTCAATTGTGTCTGACATAAAACAGTTTCAAATACCTAATACTCATCCCTAACATTAATAAGTCCCTGAGGCTTCTGTACTTGTGTGAGAAATCAATCCAAACTTTTTGTTAGAGTGCACAAAATAACCCAAAGAGAGGCTAGCCAAATCCGTTACATGACAGCTTTATCAGCTACTGATAAGCAATCTCCAGCTGACTGCCAAAAAGGGGGTAGTACTGTAGGAACGGATCGCTTTGTATTTGCCCCATACTTTATATTCTTGGCTATGGCATCCATAACTTCTGTGTGAGAGAGAACATTAGGTACAAATGGGCTTTTGGCCAATGCAGATATACTTAAGAGTCTTACATATGATGTTCCTTCTTGTAGAATTACCTTGGGAGCTGTCATTAATTTAAGCCTCAAAAATCTACAGAAAGGAAAAAAAGTTTCCAGTGATAATTACAGTCCTTTTGTTGAGGTGGCTGGATATGCAGAGCAAGCCCTTCCTCCTTTATTTGTAGAGACTGTGTTACCAAAGTAATCACTGTTAGGTCAGAGTCTCTTTAGAAACATCTGGGCCGCCCTCTGTATTTCTTGATCACCATGGGAACAATGATCAACTTTAGTCATGAAGACACAGACAAAGAGTATTGAAAAGCATCGTGTACTCTTGACTCAGCAATCCTGTCAAACTTCCTGGCAGTCTCCCCAGGCTCCAATGATTCTCTGCAGGGTCTCTCCACACTAAACCAAACTGTTGTACTGTGACATCAGTCTCTACATAATAGTTATCCCACAGCTTGGCCTGCTGAATAGGGTTGGCCTGAAAGCAAGAATTTTGGTTTGCTGAGGCTTTGCAGTGAAATACAGCTCTTTAAGTATTTCAGGAAAAAAAAAAAAAAAAGCATAGAGGATCCATGACCCGTAAAGCCAAATCCACAGTACAGCCACATCCTGAATCCTGCTTGTAGGTCTGGTTGTGACACCTCTGAAAGGATATGTCAGAACTAGAGGATAGGTTATATACTCATTAAATTAAGGAGAGGTGCTGATAAAACACCTTCTTCCACGTTTGTATTAAGATCCCTATAATAATACTGGTCTTTGTACTGGTTAGTACTAAACTGCTACATACTTGTAGGATTAAGGATCTCAAAGAATAGTTCTCTCAGCAGGATAGTGAGAGATGGTATATTTGAATAGATCTTATACAGATGGTATATATGCGATGGTACAGAGAAATAGTACAAAGAACAAAGGCTCACCTCAGATGACGAAGGCTCACAGGACTCCACACAGGAGGGATCTCCAAGAAGAGATCCTTCCCTGGTGGAAGCCAGCCCTTAAATGGGGCTTGGGGGGAGGTGGAGCCAGACTCCACCCCCCTCCAATCACACAGGGATCAGTACCTTCACCTGTGCCCCATGGCTGACTCAATGCTCACCTCAGGTGATCAATCAGTGGCTCAGGCTGTGATTCAGTAGTTTCCCTACAATACTGCTTAGTATGACACCTGAGAAGCAATTCCTGACAGTTCTGAGATGGTCAGAGCAGAGTAGAACAGTGAGAGTAAGGAAGAGATGCTGACTTCTCTGAATCTATCACAAATCAAGAGCAATTTTATTTACATTTTTCTTGAAAAATAATTAAACATTTGAATTTTTAAAAGTGCATCTTCAAATATTACTGAATAATTGAAAGGATAGATCTATCATTAAATGCTCTTTCCTATAGGCTAACAAGTAAGTCACATTAAGTCACTATGCTGCGTTGGAACTCTCCACTAATTTTTCCTGTTGTCAATACTAACAGGTTCAGTTACTGCAGCCCAAACAGAAAATTATTTACTCACATCTGAAGTTCTTCAGAATTACGCATAGTCCATAGTAGAAATGTTTCTACCTTGAATATGCTCATCTATACTTTTCTCTCTTCTGCTTTTATGCATTCAATGTGAATATAGCTTGCCTTTCCTCCAAGGCATGAGTACAAACAGCAAAGTGCTCACGCTACTTTTCAATTTTCCTTCAGTTGTAGAATCATTGAGAAGAACACAGGAAGGAAGTTGGTATTTTACCAAAAACCCCCTCTGAGAACAGTTGTTACAAAGGTAGCACTGCTCTCTGTGTGTGACCACACACTCTCCATTTTGGTTAATCCAAAACAGTCTTCTTCAACTGAACAAACACATGTTTTAGTCATAAATGAACACTGTATGGGAACTGTTGAATCATGGCCTGAACCACTGATTGATCACCTGAGATGAGCACTGAGTCAGCCACAGGAGCACAGGTGAAGGCAATGCACCTTTATGACTGGAAGGGGTGGAGACTGACTCCACCTCTCCCAGACCCCATTTAAAGGCTGACCACCATTAGGGAAGGATCTCTTCTTGGAGATTTCTCCTTTGGAGTTTTCTATTGCAAGCCTAGGGTATGGGTGAGTATCTTTCCCTTTGTTTCAATTGTCTCTTTTTCTGTTGCAATAATCTGTCTAATTATACTATCTATAAAATATTTTGGCTATAATACCATTTGGTGTTATTCATTCTGTTTAACCTAATATCTAACAAAGTACTTCTCTAGTCAGTGTTTGTACAGTGCAACCTATATACCAGAAGTCTCTGCAGTGATGCTTCAGGGAAGAAGGCAGGATGTTCACAGTGCTGTTTTGTAAGCACCTGAAACAGTCACATTCCAAAGAACTACAAATGCTCTGGAAAAACAAGTGCTAGTTCTTAATGGATTTACAGGTGTACCTGAAGTTAAATAAGATATTTTTTTTCTTTGAGAACTTATGTGCACTCTGAGCTCCTGAAAATGCTTGTGAAAAGCCAAAGAACTTTTTGAAAAAGATTTAGACATTAGGTCAAAGGGTTCAGATCTCCTTCAGCTCAACACTATGAGGAAAAGCTCTAGGCTGAAAGCAGAGGTGTTTTGGGAAAAACACTCTGGTTCAGTTAAAATCCTGCAGGTATGAACCACTGTGAACACTCTAATTTCCTCTGCTGAAGTTCAAAATATCTATACATTGCTTTGCAAATTTTTCTGGGCTCTACTGTCACTTGTAAGATTGTTTTCAGTGCCTAAGTATGCACTCATCTGAGTTATGAGTTCTGTGATCAGATTCACAAATTTGCCTCGGTTAAAAAAAAAAAAAAAAAGATTTGGACCTCACTCTTCCAGAATCTGGTAAGTACAAGTCTGAAAACAGAACTCTTCTTAAGAACTCAAGACTCTCCTGAACAGAAGATATAATTCAGATAAATATTGTTATTACAAGGATATACCTTAAAGCCAAGCCAAATAATGACAGTCAGTGGCTGAGAGAATTCTGGCCTTAGCATAGGTCAGTGGGATTGTATTGTTTATTGGAAAATAGTAGATAACAACAAAAAAAAAGCTACCTAGTAAAACTGTTTCAGGACCAAAAGAAGTCAGGTATTTAAAACACTGTAGACCAAAATGCCATCTGAAGCAGACTGCAAAAGACCAGCCATTACAATACAAAGTAGGACAAGAGAAAATGAGGAATAGGAAATTTGTTTGTGTCCCTTTATGCTCATTCCCTTTATGAGTGACACAAGAATAAAAGGCATAAATATAAAATATAAGAAATCTTACCTCTCCACTGGCTTTACCAATGGGAGAGTTGAGAATGAAGTCGGGAGGAGCAAAGACATCAACAAGGGCAACTGCATCATCTTTCAACTGTTTAAAAAGAAAAGACATATTTGGCAAGTTCTACAGTAGTCTATGGTTACCTGAGAACTACAGAGTATCGTAGAGATTATTTTCATAAAGTACCAGCTAGAGGCAACTTAAGAGAAATTAACAATAAGAAGATATAATTTACTTTGCTCTTTTCACTTGGTGTAATTGTCAAAAAGAATCTTTACTTTAAATGTCTTCTTCCTTTGCTTAGGAGTTTTAAAGCATATTTTAACAGATTTCTACACATAAAAACACAGAATTTGGAAATTTAAAAACATAATTTCTAGGTTCTTATTTAAGTTTTGCTTACCGAAGAAAAATATGATGCACTCTTAAAAGCTTTATGGTTGACAAGACCAACTCAGGAGCTAACAAAACAGTGAAGTAAATTGAAGTAAATCAC
The DNA here is from genome assembly GCA_013399175.1 of Odontophorus gujanensis. Lineage (NCBI taxonomy): Eukaryota > Metazoa > Chordata > Aves > Galliformes > Odontophoridae > Odontophorus > Odontophorus gujanensis. Next base: position 150,743 of record VXAB01007391.1, on the reverse strand, counting down.
AGTATTTTGCTGGCTTGCCAATGGCAACAAATTAAAGATGGAATTTTAGAAAATAACTGTTATTTCTCATTTTCTAGTAAATAAAATAGGACTAGATTTTAGGGTCAATCAGTTGCTAATCTTATATTAAGTTATTTGGAAACTGTTGAGTCAATCATTCTAATTTACCTGTTCAAGTATGGAATAAATATGTCGCTCTCAGTATCCATTCACTGTATTATTATTTAAAGACAACAAACAATATTGAAGCACTTACCCTTCTGCAAAGCCCCAGAATAGCATTTTGAATAAATCTACCAGCTTCACCTGAAACATAGCCACCTGCAAGTATATTCACAATAAAATTTTCAAAGAAGCTCACAGAATTAAAATCCTTTTACTAAGGAATTTATCCATCCAATATTTGAGAGACTAAATAGATGCTCATCTGTAATTGCTTTTACTTTTACATTTACTTTTATTTTGCCTTTTACTAATGAGCTATCTGCAAAACCATTAGGCTAAGATATCTGGGTCCTCTGTTTTTTGCCCCATGCACTTAACCACAACAAAATCTGTGAGCCCTCTGTCATCTCTAAGCTATGAGAGAGTCTTGTGGGTTCACTCCTAGCTCCAGATCCTTGCTCCTGAAAATTTTGTCCAGAATAAATGTTTTAAATTATGTGGGCAATAACCTAAATCCTAATAATAGGTCCCTCCCCTTGCTAAAATACAACATGGGAAAAAGTCTCTAATCTTTAAGTTAGGGCTTTATAAAATGACATGCGTAATGCATTCAGGGAGTTGTCTCACCTTGATAGAGCTCAGCCAGATGTTTACTTAAAGACCAGAGTCCATACAGAGCACTGAGATTCTTAAGCACTGGCTGCAGAGTAGATGGTATGTTGGGATCGTGAGTGTAGTCATGGTATCTTTGTAAGACTGTTTGTTCAATAAAAGCAATGGCTAATGATCGACAGTAATACACCTTAGGAAAAAGCAGAGAAGGATACTGAGCAACAAAATACAAGGAAACAACTCCCAGCTGCAGCAGTATAGTGTTTCTGTGGTGACATCAGTGGAGATTTGTTGATTTAGATCTGCTGATGCAGCTTGAGATTAAATGAAGTCTAAAAAGAAACTCTAGGAGTAAAGTCTTTCCACTATTTGCAAAGTTTAGTTATAAAATGTCATATGAAATGCCTTTAAGAAATAAGATCCTAGTTTTCCACTGTTTTCCACTTTAAGTATTCTCTTTTATCAATCTAAAGGGATCACATACTGTATGCCTAAAATATAAACAACATTTTGGCAATGCTTGTTGCACCCAGAGTTAATAGGAACAAGTAGCTACATTAGAGAGAAGACCATGCATTAAATTAAGGGTCATTAATAAACCTAAATAACTCTAAAATGACAAAGGTAGCCTTACATTCATCTAGAAATGTATGAAGATGATGATAGGTTCAGTAATGCCTTGAAAAAATAAATACAGTTCATTGCAATAATAAAATCCGATCATGTAAGCATGAGTGGATTCAGTGAAGTATGTTTTGAAGGAAGTATCCAACACATCCTTGCCAACTATCCGATCAGAAAGGTAAGTCAACACTTAATAGTCACTATTAATATGAAGTATAGAACATTAAGCGATTGTACTTGCATAGAAAAACTTGTCAACTTTTATATACTTCACATTTAGGGTATGATGGTGTATGTCCTATGATAAAATAGACTGATAACTGAAAAAATACTAGTTGATGAACAGAAGTGGAATATGGAATAATTGTTGTTGTGACTGATTTGTTGCACTGAAATGGCTGACACGACAAAAGGCTGTGCTGCCATTCAGTGAGACCTGAACAGGTTGGAGAGCTGGGCAGAAAAGAACCAGATGAGGTTTAACAAGAGCAAGAGTAGGGTCTTGCACCTAGGAAGGAATAAAGACATGCACTGGTACAGGTTGGGGGATGACCTGCTGGAGAGGAGCTCTGAGGAGATGGACCTGGGTGTCCTGGTTGATGATACATTGGCCATGAGCCAACAGCATCCTGGGGTGTGTGGCCAGCAGGACAAGGATCCTCCCTCTCTACTCTGCCCTGATGAGGCCACACCTGGAGTACTGCAACCAGTTCTGGACTTCTCAGTGCAAAAAAGACAGGGATCTCCTGAAAAGAGTCCAGCTGAGGGCTACAAACATGATGTCTTCTCTGGAGACATTCAGGACCCACCTGGATGCCAACCTGAGCAACCTGGTCAAGGGACCTGTTTTGGCAATGGGGTTGGACTTTCCAGAGGTCCTTTCCAACCCCTACAATTCTGTGATTCTGTTATATGAACTGTTTGTTTTTAGCTCGTTTATTCAGTTTGTAGTGTTTAGAATTATGAACTTTTCTTTTTTTTTAAATACTTGTATCATCTTTGTGTTTAAATCCACTGTAAGATTCTAAAAGGAATATTCCAAAGATCACTCTCTTTCTTGCTAACAGTAAACTGGCATGCTTATGCTCAATCTCAGATGCAGATATGAATTGCAAAATGTCTACTTCCTGTAAGCTTAGGGATGACTTTCCCCTTACTAGATGAACTTATTTATATCATAGAATTATAGAATCATCAGAACATTTCAATATTAATTCTCTAATGAGATTGAAATGGGGCTTAATGAAGCATTAATTCCTTATTCTCTCCTACAAATTCTATTTCCTCCTTTACCTTTGCTTACATTTCTGTATTATTTCTATCAAGCTCCTGGCTGAAAATAAATGATCTTCCTACTTCCTGAGGTTGGTAATCTTCCAGCCAGTGTGAGACATCATAGACTAGTAATATAAAGTTCTTTCTCCATTCTGCCTTGGAATATAGGTTAGGAATCTCCTTCAGATCTCCCATAGCAAGAGTAAACATTATATATCAGTTAGCCACTGAGTTGACAGAGAAGTGTTTCAGAGAATGCTCAGAAACATTAAAATAAAATATGAATTAAAGAACAGCTTGGAAATCATTTTTAGATGTTTTTGATGTATGTTGTTTAAAATAACAAATCCTCTTGTCCTGGAGACAAATTGTAGGGAGAAAGGAAAATCTAATGACCTGAGCTGTATCTGAGAAGCAGCTGTGTGTCTATATTTCTTTACAGTTTAGCACAACTAACATAAAAGAAGTGAGGTGAATATGTAAACCATCTTCTCTAGCACACTGACTCTGGCATCAGCCTTTCAAGAGCTGGCCAGGTGACAAGCAATCAAATTTGAATTTCTGGAACTTATCTATCTTGCATTTAACTAGAAGGCAATTCTCATTCTGAATTTGACCCTCAGGGGTACCTGTGATAGGCTGCTACAAGGGTAAAAATAGAAAAGGTTTCCTCCACCAGTGGTTTTACAGGCCCTTTTTGAAGCCAGGCTAGCTCTTTAAAGGTGAATATCTGGATATTCCTTCCCACTGCTTTCAATAAGCTTTGCAGGTAAGGTGAACCACTCTGCCCATCTTCAGGGAACAGATTTCTCTACTCAGTGACAAAAAGTTTCCTTTTCTTGAATACTAAATAGTTTCTCATGGAGGTAGCAGAAGAATTTGGGGACTTTGGGGATAAAAACTGAAATTTAGAGTTAAGTCACTACTAGCTATTAAAACTCTCTGATGAGAGAGTGGATCTGCTATTTGTAGGTTGTCAGTGTTTCCTTTTCAGGTTCCAATGCTGTCAGTCTGGTATCTTTCATGAGTACTTTGCACTATAGAAACTGGAGATGGAAAAGACCTATTAGGTCATCTAGTTTACCTACCTGCCAGAGCAGGATTCTTTCCTACAGTATGTATTTGGCCACAAGAGCAGATGGAGATGTAATAATCAGATGTCACATTAGATTTAATAGTAGTAGATTCAGTTTTCAGAGGTATGATACAAAACTTACATACACCACCCAGCAAATGCTTGCAACTTTCCTGAAAGGAAATATATCTTGGAAAAGTTCTGCTGGTCAAAACTGGCCTCTTTCTGTCATGTTCAGTACAATGCAAATGGACAAGGATTACATATTAGTTAGATGATTTGCTGCCTTGTGCTTGAGGAAATTGTACTTAATGACACAAGAGAAAAATTAACAGCATCTGTCAATCATGGATGAAAATAATCAAGTAAAGTAAGAAAGCTGAATGAGCGCTACCTGACAGTTGTTTTTTGCCTCAAAATCACTTTGCCCAGACTGCTTCTCCTTCCTCAGCTTTAGGTCACTTTCTCGGAGCAGGTAGCAAACCAGCCATTTGTATGCAGCTAAAGGAACTGTGCAAAAGAGAAGAAAGCCAAAAGTCTTAATACTAATACTTATAACACTGGAAGTCACATGCAGATTCTACTGCAGTCTCATTTGTTAGATGAGACAAAAAGTGAAAGTGTTGTTAATTAATCCATTAATGTAACACTTTGCCTATTACAGAAGCTGGAATAAATAAATGCTGAATAAGGTAGATTGTAAAGCCACAGTGATGAAATATCATGCCTGTTCATACGCTAGTTCCAACTGAACTAGAGCTAGAAGACAAGGTATATACACAGTTCAGTTTTAATACAAGCATTTTCTGATTTCATGATTTTTTTTTACCTTGTTATATTCCCTTCTATATTAAGATTTAAGTCTACAAGGTACTTAGTCTCTTCTGAAAATACAAGAATAGAAGAAAGTCTGTTTTGTGAGCCTACCCCTTCATAGTTTCTCTTGAAAACAACAATATAGTAGCAAAAAGCCTAGATCACAAATGCTATTCTAGAATGCTATTTTAAAATGAAATGTATTTATTTAATGACTTTCTTCATAGTAGTAACGTGACAAATACCTTATAATATCAAATCTCTGAATCTGAAGGAAATTTAAGATTCTGCTATGAGTTTAACAACATTAAAAGGCTACCTGAGGAGTCCATGCAATCATCAACACTATTGGCTTTGAATTTCCAGCCAATGATATGATGGTAGTCTTGCAAAAAGTTTACTGTTCCAAGAGGAGATTCAAAAGGCACTTTATCTGAAAAAACAAAGAAAATAGAAATGACTTAAAAGAAAATGAATCTGACTCTTTTGAACTAAAAGCACACTATAGCACACTATAAAGCCATGCATTCTCTAGATAGGTCACCTGTAATTAAGAGACAATACTTTTNTCAGGGAACAGATTTCTCTACTCAGTGACAAAAAGTTTCCTTTTCTTGAATACTAAATAGTTTCTCATGGAGGTAGCAGAAGAATTTGGGGACTTTGGGGATAAAAACTGAAATTTAGAGTTAAGTCACTACTAGCTATTAAAACTCTCTGATGAGAGAGTGGATCTGCTATTTGTAGGTTGTCAGTGTTTCCTTTTCAGGTTCCAATGCTGTCAGTCTGGTATCTTTCATGAGTACTTTGCACTATAGAAACTGGAGATGGAAAAGACCTATTAGGTCATCTAGTTTACCTACCTGCCAGAGCAGGATTCTTTCCTACAGTATGTATTTGGCCACAAGAGCAGATGGAGATGTAATAATCAGATGTCACATTAGATTTAATAGTAGTAGATTCAGTTTTCAGAGGTATGATACAAAACTTACATACACCACCCAGCAAATGCTTGCAACTTTCCTGAAAGGAAATATATCTTGGAAAAGTTCTGCTGGTCAAAACTGGCCTCTTTCTGTCATGTTCAGTACAATGCAAATGGACAAGGATTACATATTAGTTAGATGATTTGCTGCCTTGTGCTTGAGGAAATTGTACTTAATGACACAAGAGAAAAATTAACAGCATCTGTCAATCATGGATGAAAATAATCAAGTAAAGTAAGAAAGCTGAATGAGCGCTACCTGACAGTTGTTTTTTGCCTCAAAATCACTTTGCCCAGACTGCTTCTCCTTCCTCAGCTTTAGGTCACTTTCTCGGAGCAGGTAGCAAACCAGCCATTTGTATGCAGCTAAAGGAACTGTGCAAAAGAGAAGAAAGCCAAAAGTCTTAATACTAATACTTATAACACTGGAAGTCACATGCAGATTCTACTGCAGTCTCATTTGTTAGATGAGACAAAAAGTGAAAGTGTTGTTAATTAATCCATTAATGTAACACTTTGCCTATTACAGAAGCTGGAATAAATAAATGCTGAATAAGGTAGATTGTAAAGCCACAGTGATGAAATATCATGCCTGTTCATACGCTAGTTCCAACTGAACTAGAGCTAGAAGACAAGGTATATACACAGTTCAGTTTTAATACAAGCATTTTCTGATTTCATGATTTTTTTTACCTTGTTATATTCCCTTCTATATTAAGATTTAAGTCTACAAGGTACTTAGTCTCTTCTGAAAATACAAGAATAGAAGAAAGTCTGTTTTGTGAGCCTACCCCTTCATAGTTTCTCTTGAAAACAACAATATAGTAGCAAAAAGCCTAGATCACAAATGCTATTCTAGAATGCTATTTTAAAATGAAATGTATTTACTATGAAGAAAGTCATTAAATAGTAACGTGACAAATACCTTATAATATCAAATCTCTGAATCTGAAGGAAATTTAAGATTCTGCTATGAGTTTAACAACATTAAAAGGCTACCTGAGGAGTCCATGCAATCATCAACACTATTGGCTTTGAATTTCCAGCCAATGATATGATGGTAGTCTTGCAAAAANATAGTAACGTGACAAATACCTTATAATATCAAATCTCTGAATCTGAAGGAAATTTAAGATTCTGCTATGAGTTTAACAACATTAAAAGGCTACCTGAGGAGTCCATGCAATCATCAACACTATTGGCTTTGAATTTCCAGCCAATGATATGATGGTAGTCTTGCAAAAAGTTTACTGTTCCAAGAGGAGATTCAAAAGGCACTTTATCTGAAAAAACAAAGAAAATAGAAATGACTTAAAAGAAAATGAATCTGACTCTTTTGAACTAAAAGCACACTATAGCACACTATAAAGCCATGCATTCTCTAGATAGGTCACCTGTAATTAAGAGACAATACTTTTTGTTATGGCCTACTCCAAGCAAGTGAGAACTGGTGGACAACTGCTGAAGAAACTGACATCAGTGCCTATGAGTCCCATAAGATTCAATTCCTATCACTAACTTTTCTAGCCAGTGAAAAACACTGCTAGAAAACTGAAACAAAATCATTTATCTACAGAACTACAAAATGTACTGATGGAAGAGACTTGCTACAAAGTCAGATATGACTTAAAACAATGTCAGTAGTTTCACTGAACAAAACTGCACTTCTCAAGAAGAAAGATGTTACTTGACATAATTAGGGATGGCTAAACATCTAGCTAGCTTCTGCAAGACTTAACGATATTTCTTGCAGTGCATATATGTGTATTTGTGAATGCATCATATGATGGGGTCTGTAGCACATTATTTATGCTCTACAGAATGATTAAATGACTATCAGTTGCTTTCAGTCAGACAATATCTCTTAATTCCATTATCTACTCACTGCTGAGTCCAACACATGATTCTGGAATAAAAACTTACCTCTAATGCAATTCATCCAGCTCATTAAGTAGTTGCTGGTTTGCTGAAGCAGGACGTTGTTATCTCCCTCATATGTGCAGTTTGGATCGTTGTCATTCCGGATTTCACCCAAACGATTCACTTTTTAAAAAAAGTGCACATTTTAATATATTTTTCTGTATCAATGGAAACTATGAGGGACTAAGTAATTATTCTGTGACAGAACATAAAAGAGTTGTCTGCTCCTGTATGTACAGACATTCTTACCAACAGCTGAGCTTGGGATTTCACTGTTTAGCTTGCAAAAATGAATATATTGCGAAGATTTTAGAAAAGTGGCATTCATCTTAGAAGAGGAATTCTCAGTAAAATATGCATCTTTAGTTTTGGAATTAACACTGAATTATACAGACTCTCATTCTGTCCATATGCTGAAGTAGATACTGCAGAGGTTTAGTTCTTTTTATTGTACTATCTGATATAAAATAGATTGTTTTAACAATACAGATATGAGGGAAAAAGCCCCTTCTAAGCATATTCCTAATATTCAGACATCATTACATAAACATAGACTAGATACTACTCTGCCCTGGTAAGGCCTCACCTGGAGTGTTATGGCCAGTTCTTGGCTCCCCAGTACAAACAAAGACAGGGATCTCCTGGAAAGAGTCCAGTGGAGGGCCACAAAGATGATAAAGGGCGTGGAGCACCTCTCTTACAAGGAAAGGCTGAGAGACCTGGGTCTGTTCAGCATTGAGAAAAGAAGACTCAGAGTGGATCTGATCCATGTCTACAAATTTCTAAAGAGCAGGAGGCAAAGGGATGAGGCTGGACTCTTTTCAGCGGTGCATAGTGATAAGATGAGGGGAAATAGCCACAAACTGAACCACAGGAAGTTCCTCACAAATGTGCCTAAGAACTTCTTCACAGTGCAGTGACGGAGCACTGGCACAGGCTGCACAGAGAGGTGGTGGAGTCTCCTTCTCCGGAGGCATTCAAGACCTTCCTGGATGCCTAACTGTGCAGCCTATTCAAGGATGCCTGCTGTGGGAGGAGAGTTGGACTAGATGATCTTTAGAGATCCCTTCCAACCCCTACAACCCTGTGATTCAGGGTGGTGAGACACTGGAACAGGTTGCACAGAGAGGCTGTGAATGCTCCTTCCCTGGAGGTGTTCAAAGACAGGCTGGATGGGGCTTAGAGCAACCTGGTCTACTGGGAGGTGTCCCTGCCTACAGCAGAAGGGTTGGACTAGATGATCTTGAAGGTCCCTTCCAACCCAGATCACTCTATGACTGTCTGAACAACAGTCTACATGTGAATGAAAACGTTCTCCTTCTGATCAGTACATGTAGTAGTTTGTGACTTACTGGCAAGGTAACCATGTCCTCCGCAAGCTTCTCGACACTCCTGGGCTGCCTGCTGAGCAGTCCAAGAAGACAGAGGTTTGCTGGCAGCAGATAAGGCATGAATCTCACGTCCCAAATCAACCTTTGCAAAAACAAGTTACAAGTCAGCAGTAACTTTTACACAAAGTTTGTGATCAATTAAAGCCATAGCTAAAAAAGTGTGCTGCCTTTTGAAGAAGAAAGAGTAACTTGCAATACATACATACATGCATTTTTTCTGAAATCTACTTAAATGCAGAGTATTTTTTTTTTCCTTTTGCTGCCCTCCAGAGTAACCTGCCACAAAAGCTTTTGGATACTAACATTCTCATATGGGACAGGAAACATTTGTGCCAGACAATGGACATCCGTGTAGGTGGCTGGGATGTGCTAGCTGATCTAGCACGGGATAACTCACTGATTACCTCCCAAAGATGGCATGGCAGGTGTTTGAAGGTAGCATGTCCAGAGAAAGCTTCTGCCTCCTCTGTGATATAAGCAATTCCTTTCTCTCAGGTCAGCAAGTGGATACTTACATTATTTACTGCCTTCCGTGGTCTTCATTGATCTTTTAAGCACCACTTTTGCCAAGAATTTTGAAAATTTTAATGGTCTCCCCAAATTTCCAAAGTATAACTTTAGCCTGCATAAACACTAATAATGATGGCTTTCCTTGGAATTTCCACAGTACAAAGAGTTTCAGGAGATGCAGGATTTAATACTAACAAAGACAGTTTCAGAACAATTCCCCATTTTATTTCTTTTTTCTTTTTTTTTTTTCTGATCTCCTCTAGAGCAAAGGGAATTCATAAGGATTAAACTATTACAATTGTCAAGAATCAGATTTTTTCTTTATTACAATTTGTCTCTGAAGGCCAGCATTTTGCCTAAGATTAGTGACTGCACTGGAGATCTCTAGAGATAAGACATTAAACAATCAAATAACATTAAACAATCGAATAAGACTCTTCCTCTGTTAGAATACCTAACCACTAGCACAGAAATATATCACAAACTTTATTTTAGCAGGAAAAATATGAATGTTTAAAATATGAATGTTATCTTAGCAATACACAGCCACTGTGTAGGCCCTAACAGTTAAAATTGTCAAGATTTAAATTCATATATATAATTTATATGCTATAAAAATTCATTCTGCAGTTATTTTGGCTGAGAATCAGTCCTTACACAGGGACCAATAGATCAAACTACTTCATTTATGAAGGAGTAACTACTGATGGAGTGAGTGTGGCTGAGAAACTCAGCATTAAAACTCAAAAATCCTAATGTTTTTCTCCAAAAGAGTAATCCTAATGCTTGAATATGAATTGCAAACTCAAGCCAGATTTACACAGTCTGTGGAGTAATTAAGAACAGTATCATTTCAGAAAGGTTTTGATAAATACCTTCTGTGGTACTATATTCACAACAGTCATAAAATGAATTTACATTATACTATAATTACAATAAACAGTCCTGCAGGTAAACATAGTCTTAAAATACCAGTGAAGAAAATAAAACTTTAACCACTACATCAAAACGCACTTCGGTGCTCTTCTGAATGCAACTTTATCCATCACTTTGCATTACCACATTTCTGAGATGTCACTCCTGCTTGTAAGGTGACCTATGACTTCTAAGTAGGCTTTTCACTTAACATTTTCTAGTCTGTTGTAGTAAGAACTCAGCTAAGAGAAATGTGTAAATATCTCACCTGTCTCTGACTTCTTTGCTTTGTCAATACGCCTGCATAAAATTCCACAAAGTTCTCAAACAGTGACTTGGAGAAATAATCTAAGACATATGCAGCAGCCAGATATGGAAGGAGACGCCATTGCTGGAAAAGCAATTAAATAGATTTGATTACTAATTGATAAACATAAATACTTGATAGTTTTATATATATAACTGTCTTATAATTTTCAAACAACACACTCATTTTTACTTAGCTCAAACTGAAAAACTGTATTTTATGGTGAAGACAACTTAGCAATAACCATTTATTAACATAATTAAGCGTAACTAGTCTATAAATAAATTACAGTTACAGTATTTCAGTCCATGAATTTTACGAATTTCTGATAAACATCCTGTTCAACCAGTGCAAAAGTTCACTGTAGCTTTGGGGACCAATGACATATTTTTAATCTGTGTTTATACAATGTCTGGCATGCCAGGGGCCAGTCATGATTCATATGTTTCTTCAGTATCAACATCACTGAGGGTGTAATGGTTTCACTTTGTTAATTGCTGAATGTAGGCTAGCAATTGTGGCATTCTGTGAAAAAAAAAAACCACACACGGGGTGATAGAAAATAACATCTTAATGTGCAAATCAGATGGAAACCCATAAAAGAAAAGGGAAGCTGCTTAAGGAAGCTTTTGCGATATAGCAAGAAGGAGAGGTTCAGCAAACATAGCTTACAGAATAGAATGAACCTGAGCAAAGCAAAGGCTTGAGGAAGTGGAATGCTGTCCCAGGTTCATTCAAGTAAGGTGTAAAGAAAGCAGCTTTTGCTAGAGTTCATGAAAGCTGTGAAAACTTCCTAAGTTGCAAGACTAATTGCAAAGCCTGGGGAAAAAAAAATGAAACACTCGCTTTGCAAGGACAAACTAGATAAGTTTGTTTATAAACTTCTTATATAGTAAATTTTCTTAGTTGTTCTGAGCTCCTGCTATTCCCCAGTTTACTATAACTATTCCTGTTCTGTATTTTTCCAATCAAATGGTGTTTTCCATCTGCATATTCTTTGGAAAAAAATACTGGTGATATTCCTATCAAAATTAGTGATGGCTTGAGACATCACCATAATGAATGCCATTGATTTGCACACTTTTAAAGAATAAAGTCTAAGAAAAACAAAATGAGGATAGCTGCAAAAGATGCACTGTCATTTTTTACGCAAGTTACTCCATTGATACTCCACTGTGCCCTTAAGAAAAGGTCTTTCTCGGTACAGGCTACTGTCTAAGAAGAAAAATGTTTTGAGGTACTTCATAGAGACATTACTATTTTGTTGTATTTTAGCTATTCCAAGAACATATCTGAAAAGCCTTATCAGGCCAAAAGCAATGTAAGGAGGTCCTGAGTTGAACTGAACACCCAAAACTGCACAAGATCTACACTTCAGATGAGACAGATAACTTCAATGTCACCAACTCCAGAATCACTATTTTGATTTGCAATAGCTCTGGATCTGCGTGTCATTATATAAAAGCCTACAGATGCAAGGTTCAAAGTTTTTACCTGTGTTTGATATTCAATAACAGGTATTTCCTCTTCATCAGTTGGTCCAAACTGATGGCGAGTTGCTGAGAAGCGAATGGCTATCGATAAGGCAAGCTTCAAGTTGGTCGCAGAAACCGCTGTGATCAGAATTCTGCCCATGGACAAGGATCCAACAGCTGCACTAAAACGCTCCTTAACATCCTAAATAAACAAAAGGCACAGACTAAATGGTGAGGCTAATACTTCATTGCCTGCTCCAAAGACACAATTCTGGTAGAATGATCAGAAGCCCAGTGGACTGGGAAATTTTTATTTACTGATACATTGAGTTAAAATGTTCAGAAAAAATTCAAAGTAGTTTCTCTAAATATTATGGGTCTCCCAGGGTAGCTCAAAAAGCAGGAAATCAGTAAAACCAGTTAAGTGAATTGAGTCATCCCTGAAAGGCAGTTTGAATATCAGCATTCGCATCAAACTGCTTCACAGCCATTTAGGTGAAGGTACCTACTGCATTCCAACCTATGAAGGCCACATGCTCCACATCTGTATATTTAAAAAACTATATTAATGAAACAAAACTAATTCACACCTTGAAAGAACTTGAGTATTTCCTTTCTGGTGAGACATCTCCAGTTACATTCAGTATGTTTTCTTTAGGTATCCTGACATTGTGGAACATGGCAAACCTGGTCAAACAAATACACAAATAATGTAAAATCTACCTTGAAGCAGAGTAGAATATCTACACTACAGAAAAAGAAGTCACAGCAAAAACAAGATTGCTCAGTGCTTATCAACGAATCCATCAAAGCAGGAAAGCGACATTCAGAGTATGCCTGGAAGAACAAAGGTTTTCATACTTACGGCAGTAGAGGAAATTCAAGCTGGGAAATGGCGGAATGTTTAGATATTGTGTTGAGGGACATGGTTTAAAGAGAATAATTGGTGACAGGTAGATGGTTGGACTGGATGATACTGTAGGTCTTTTCCAACCTTGGTGATTCTATGATTCTATGATTTGCTATCACTCTTAACCTTGAGGTTTTTTTCAATAATTAAGGTGATACTTGAAAAAGAACACCGAGGGGACCTTTTGAGCAATTCCACAAGTGATAAAAAAACAACTAATGGAAGAGCCATGTAAGCTCTGTAAAGGGAGGGAGAGTGAGTAAAGTTACTTATTGTAGACCTTATCCAGAGCCAATGCAACAGACCCTTTCACCAACAGCCCATAAACCTGAAATGAACTCTAAATCTGCATGAACATAGGAAAGTTAGTTATCTCAGTTATTAAAATGTTGGGAAGATGGGCAACTCAACTTCCTTCCCCTACTTAGAACTAGACTGGACAATTCTCATTCCAACAAATTCCACACCACATAAAATTCTGCTGAACTGAATGGCTTACTGGTGTACTGAGGTGCTGCTCAGTGCAGTCTGGAGATAGTAAACACTTCAAAACCGACACTACATCTTTGTGATTCTAAAATACAGATCTGCGAAGCTCTTTCATATTAGTTGTAATACAAATGAGGACACAGCTGAATTAGTGTAATAAGAAGGAACTGAATGGAAACTCTTTCCTTAAAGTAGGATTCCTATTCCCTGGAATGTGCCATCTTAAGAAGGAATTAGTAACATTATCTTTCCTAAATTGTGACACTCTAGCATCAGCTATTAGAATTGGCAGCATGTCCTAAGTATTCATATTCTTCATGAAGAAAGCATATGAACTGTCTCACCCAAATGGGCAATACAACTTTATTCAACAGCAGTAATATCTGCTTTACTCACTAATATCTCAGCATCTAATAGCACTTGAAAAGCTGTATTTGTAATCAAAGCAAATTCCTTTTGCCTGCCAATACAGGCTGATCTACTTAATAAGGCCCATGAGGGCCAAGTCTTTCACATTAATAAATTACATACGGGCTGCATTGCTGCACATGCTTTAAAATTACGAGTTGTTTCCAAGGAAACATATCTGCATACTGAATTTATTCAGCCTTAGAGATACAGAGTATTTTCAGACTTAGCCACAGAGAAAACCAGGCTGTCCTACCAAGAAATCAGCTGCTAACTGGCCTTACCCATTCTAAGAAGTGTTCTGTAAAGTGCACGTTTCAGTGAGACAACACTACTTCATAATAGAAACAAATACAGAACTTACAAAAAATGTCACATTCATCTTCGTTAACAGCTTTTCTTATCACTGAAAGTAAAAAGTCTCATTCAAGAAAGATCTTATGGTTAAATTCACTCTCTCCACTCTGTACCAAATAAAATCCATCACACATAAAAATGTACAGCAACTGTTATTTTTTAAGCAATAGCACGCACGCTAGATAGAACTTGGATTATTTTTATTATGACTCATTACTTTAATTGCAAGTAAATGTGCGTGGCAATGTTTAGGTTCCTAGTTTAGTGCAATGTTTTGCTAGTTGAACATCAACAGAACAAGAAGATGCTTGCTCCTAAGAGCTTACTGACTAAGCATAAGATTAGAAGCTACAAATGTTTTCAAACAGTAAGGCAGACACCAACACTAACTACTGGAAAATGCTTACTGTTAAACATGTATATAAGGTAGTTACTTCTGCAGCTTATCAAATGTTACCTAGAATGGTTTTGATTTAAAAAGGCATACTCTTCCTATAATCACTTTTTTCTATAGCTAGTGAACCATAGTATTAAATATTCCAGTTATTACAATTAATCTGAATATGAGAATTAATTCACACGCTAAGACAATTTTTGAAAGTTTAGATTGTTTTTATTGATAATGATCATTACATATCCTTATTTCCTTTTTCTGTAAGCTGCTACAAAATACAGGCATGTAAAATGGCAAAAACTTTGAGAAGCTGAGGAGTGAGACATAATTAGCAGGTAAAGAAATATGATATATCGTTTATATGTACCAGTGTTGAAAATAAAAGTAGAACCTTATAGGACCTGGGAGCTAGGCAACCTTGTAAGTTGACTGCCAACTGCTGTTATGCTACTTCTCCAAGAACTTCGCAATTTGAAAACGTTAGACATTACGGCCAACTTGAACTTGATATTGGAACATATTAAAAATAAATAGTAAGATTTAATGAAGTCAACTTTTATATTTCTAGTGCTTATTAGCCTAGGAAGCATAGTGAATAGACACAGACCACATCTGTCAACACATTTAGGGGAAAATCTCCTTACATAATTGAGGAAAAGTAGAAATATCTTACAATAATGGAACTGTATATACAGCCATGGGGATATCAAGTACTGGTATGTTTGGAAAATGGCTACATTTCACATGGTGATGACAAGACCATAGGCTTGAAAGCTACCCTACTTAGGGCCTCTTCTAAATAGCAATTAGTATTTCTGAGATTAAGACCTCTCTGCAGGAAAGACAGATAGCTGTCACTTCAAATATGCTTCACAGAGCTCTAAAGAAATGTGGAATTTAAAAAAATCTAAAGCATGAGTAAAAACAACTGCATTATGTACATTTCTACCTAGATTAGCTGAGCAGAGTTAAAAACTATTCCAATAGTAGCATTTTTGTTTGGGTTCTTTGGCCAGTAGTTTAGGGAACATTCGAAGTTAATCTTTCTGACTTTAAATCATGCAATAGTAATTCATCTGGTGTGCAGCAATGCTGATAAAAAAAGAGCAGCTGGAAAAGCCATGAGCTCCTTTTGCCAGTACTAAGTTAATAAGCTGTTACCTATGGTACAAATAGCTCAAATATGCTTGGGTGAATTTCAATCCCACACAAATGCCTTTCCTGCCAGCTTGTGTTATTGAGTATGTTAGAGATGGTACACTGACAGTTCCTTCCATCCTTCTAGGCACAAAGAGAAAGCAGGTGAATGGAAGACTGTGAGATAAGTCACCTCATGGATGTTTATGGGATACAGTAAACCTTGGGAAGAATAGCACTTAAAAGGCTTGGTGAAAAACTTGTAGAAGGGAAAGAAAACAGCTGTATATTCCAGACTGAAACTCACAGAAGGTTAGAGTTGAGAAGAGTTATAGACAGGTTGAAAATCTGCAAGGCAGAATTTAAGCTCCAGCTTCTATTAACAAGATGCTAAATTAAGAATGAAGGTCTGCAACAGAAATGCTCAATAGTAGTATTAAAACAACATAGGCCTCCTAATCCTATCTTAATAGACTTCATGGAGACAGTAAGACCCACTCAACATAAAGTAAGTTTAAGTGCCAGTCTGGCAGGGAGTTCTGAATGTGTAGAGTCCTGCAGAAGTCAAGAGCAGACACAGCTCTGCTGAGGAAAAAAAAAAACAAAAAAGGCTCTCTGAAATGCACTGCAGATGTGAAGCCCTAGCTCTGCGGGTGATAAAACAAGTGCATGACCAGATCTGAATCTCCCTTTTCCCTTTCGTACAGCCAGTACTAAAAGTATCTCACAGTATTGGCTGCAGCTATGCAGTTTTGAGGTACTTGAGAGTGACAAAAATGAGAGGGCGATAAGGCAGTTCTCTTCAGCAGTGCAACATCTTAGCAATGTGCACAGTATTCTATGTATCCATACAGTATTTCACCTTGACTGCAGAAACAAGGTTGAAAGGACAAACCAGGGGAATGTCAATGATGCAAAGTCACTGTTTTGACTTAAATTGCATGTATGCAAGATGTGTCTTGCAAAAATATTTGGTTTAGCTTTGAAAGTGGCACTGTTCACAAGGATTTATGATAATACATTCAGATAACTTAAGGCATTTTTAACAATTAATTTTATTTTATAGCTGCTGCATTATTACTCCTCTTTACACAAGTATTTGTGACTGGCCAGACACTTAAGGGCAATAAAAAATACAGACAAGCACTATTTACTTGAGAAGCAGGACTGATCTCTATACTTGCTTTCTTATTTACATCCTTGTATTGTCCCTTTTCCTGTACAGGAACAGCCTCTTCTGTGGCCTTGCAATGAACCAGACCTGACAAACGATCTGTTTCAAAACAGACCATATTTTTGTCAGATTAGTTTTCAGACAGTTCCAGTTCCTTAGCTGTGTCCACTGCACAGCTACACAAGCGCTTGTTCCAGCACAAAGGAAAAGGCAGTGTGGGAGTAGAAACAAAAGCCCAAAGGAGCGTAGTGTACAACTTGATTTCAACTTCTGTTTCAGATTGTAAAATGAAGCTCTGAGAGACTATTTAGGCTCTAAAACTTACAGCTCCTATTTTCTTACTGAAATAACTGCAACCATTTAGGAGATCTATGTAAGACTTAAGGGTATAAATACTGGGAGACAGAAACTCTTTGTGCTTTCATTTGGTCTATGCTTAAAATGGCAGTAGCAGAATCTTAATGAATTACTGGCACTGAAACTGAAATACTACCAAACACACAATAAATTAATTAATTAACCATTTAAAAGACATAATACAAAGGACTTGAGGATATATGATGCATGACATCCCCTCTAGCACACAAGGAACTGCAGGTTCTGAAAGCCCAGAATACAATCTCCTTCCAGTAGGGATTCTTTTACATCACTTACTACTTTTCTGAATAACAAATCCCTTCACCCACCTCCTCTTGGGTGCTGTGCTTGTTTTCGAGCATCCAGAACACTGAATTTGGCTTCAGAGATTGTTAGACAACACACTGAATGATTCTGCAGGTTGTATTCACAGAGAGATCGCATGTTCACCATATATGAAATATTAAACTGCTAGTGAAAAATGTTCAGTCTTCTAAAGTCCATCATTATAATTACACAATGCTAACAATCCTTCTTCATCCAGAAAGATGCTTTTTTCTCTTAAAAAGAAATCAGTTCAAATAAACAGCTTTCTCTGTGGCAGTAGTTTGCTGTACTTTTGATAGATTAATTTGACTGGTTCTTCACTTACCATAGTTTCTGTACACTCAAACAAACTGCATGCATGCTAGCAGTAGATACAGCTGAATGACCTCAGAACACTTTTTACAAAGATTGGTATGTTCAGCACTACTTCAGAAACACAGAACTAATTTTCAGACTCTTTCCTCATATTCAGTTGGACATTTTCTCTTTCTGAATGGGGAAATCAGCAGTTAAAACTGGGCATGAAATTGGTTTACTACTGATTTGGTGCCAAACACTTACTGATGAGCACTGAAGTAACGGATAATTTTCGGAGTGCTACATGAACCAGAGTAGACAGAAACAAAAGCCCCAAAACTAAAGAGAAGAAACAGAAACACAAATCAGCACTTACCAAAGCTCTTGCCTTATGTCTCTCTCTTTTTATACCTGTCACACACATTATTGAAAAGTCCCTGATTTCCAAATACTCAGGAGTTTTTTAGTGACTGTTTTTTATTTTTTCCCCAGATATTTCAATTTTGGGACCTCAGTGATCAGTGCATTTCAAAGAGTGCTAGAGTGCTGGACCTCTTTGTATTATGAAAATAAAGATTGAAGCACTTGCATCCTCTGGTGGCAGCCTGATTTATTTTTTGGTAACAAAACACACAAAGAGTTTAAATTTACTGTAAGAAAAAAAATTGTGCTTCTATCTTCTATCATGCATGCAAATATTACAGAACATTTTGTAAATGGCAGAAAGAAACAGACTTTAAAATGCTTTAAAGTGGTTTTGTCTTTTCTAATGGTTAGCTGAACCCACATAGATTTGGAAAATACATGATTTTAGGACATTGTAGCAACAATGCTGAGAATTATTTGGAAAGACAGATTTTGAAGGAGCAGGTTAGTCAGTTGGGTCTACATTCCAAAATCTCCCATAATACTTCTCAAGTTCCTTCTCCTACTGAAAACATGATCTGCATTAGCAGTAAACTGCCCTTCAGTCAAAAAACTTAAGAGATTATTTTTCTAAAACTAGAAGAGACTGCTACAGTTACCTACTCTTTTCTTTTATATAGTATAAATCAATGTCATTTTCCAAGCGTGGGGAATTTCTTCCCCATGTCCTATGTATCTGTCTGGACCTGTGTACCCATAGTGAAAAACAGTAGCATAAACTTCTCCAAGTACAGGAACAAATTCTGATATCTTTGTTAATTTCTCTGTTCTCTGATTTACACTCTGACCATTTATCCTGAGTATAACACTGAAGTCCCTATAGTAATTGAACCAGATTTCACACATATATTGAAAAAAAATGGGAAAGCATGCAGTAGAGACTAAAAGAAACACTTTAAGTCATAGCATAATGGGATCTAATTTAACCTGCTTTATTAGATAAACATATGAACATATAAATCACATGGAAAATCTTCTTTTTTCTCTTTTCCTTATGTTGTGCTTAAAACAATACTGCAAATTAAGAATGAGTAGCAGAATTTGACTATTTCTGCAGAAATATGAAACTGAGCTACTTTTGGAATGCTCATGCCCATGCTGTTGTGCCATCTGGTGGCTACAAGTTTGTAACACAGATGCAGAAGTATCCCACTAAACACCCTAGAACTTCTTTTGCTGGCCACCTCTCACCTTTTTTCACTACAACTTTCTTTGCTGCATGTCTTCTTTTCCCTTTCATCTGTATCTTCTCATAACAGAGCACTTATGAGAATTATTTGTATACATATAAACTTTGGTTCCATTTTTAACATTATAGGTGCTTGGGACAATAGAAGAATGCTAGTGCAGACAACTAAACCTACAGAATAACTACATCCTTTGGAAAGGCAGTGAAAGCCATGAAATTACAAAGAAAAATACCTTAGGATGTCTACATTTTGTTTACTGCAATGGCATACAATGTAGGATAATAACAATAAACAAACTGAATCAACATAAAAAAGTAAATCGGAAGTAAAAAAAAGCAACCTCAATTGAAACAAAAAATCTGAAGTTGTAGGAATAGAAAATACTGAAATTCAAGGTTCCTCAAAATTGGTGTGTGTGTGTGTGTGTGTATTCATATATATATGTAATTTAAATAAGAACAAATCAAAGCCACGAGCTACTTCAGCTCTTTCACAATCTCAGAAGAATAGACAGAACTGACACAGGACACTGGTGTTACTACACATGATACACTGTACAATGCTTCCTCATTCAAATAGATTGACTTACCCATTATCCAACCCATTCTGCCCAATTTTGTTTCCTATGTCACCAACCATCACACCTGGCATTGGTAGGAGAGTTTTCGTATCACGAATCTGCATAGAAGTGGAAGATAATGGTATTTCAGTTTAGGACAATGAAAGTTCTTGATTACACTTGTCAACCATGAAATTATTTCCAACTTGTATTTTGTTACTAAAATTAAATTTTCAAGCACGTAACCCTGGGTTTAAAGCATACTAACATATTCCTTCATTTGGGGCATCGATCCCATAATAATAATTACTTAGGCCAGTTAAATTACTGCGTTAACTTTAACATGGATTGAACTAGCAGTGAAACCTCATTTATGTATACAAAGATATAGAAGGAATCAACAAAACTTCTGTCTAATATTCACCTTTGAGATATTCCCTGATTTTGCAGTAAATTCTGTTCAGTCTGTTTTACTATGTACAAGTTTTTAACTTTTCACCTTAAGCCAAGAGTTCTAGAACTTCCTAAAGCATACAGTATTTTAATTATATTGGTAGTATAATAATCTCTGAGCCTCTTAACTATTCAGTATTTTCAAGCTGCATAAAATTGACATTAAATTGTCTGTAAAACCACCACAAAAATACAGTGAACATTTAAAAATAAAGCATTTGTTGCATTTGCAATGTTGAAAGCATTATTTAAAGTACATGCTGGTCAGACATAAGCAACAGCACTAATAAAAAATCTTTAAGATGCCTCACCCCCACAAAAAGACACAAGTTTAACCAGGTTTCTATCCTACCTGTACAATAAAGGAATGTAATCCCTGGCATTGTCCATCAGGAGTGTAGAGTTGGGCATATACAACTGCATGCGTGGCATGTTTACCCATATTACCAACCCAGAACTTTGCAGCTTCAAAGTCAGGAGAATTGATGATAAATTCCTGCAGCCACAAAATAAAGAGGAGCAAAATGATAAAAAAAAGCTATTGAGTTCTTTACGATGATTTTTTGAATGTTTTCATTAACTACCAAGGTTTCATTCTGTTCTCTGCCCCAGTTGCTGAGATCTCTCTTGCAGTATTCAACTTAGGAGAGAATACATGTGACTAAGAAAAATTTAGAGCAGAAGTACTTCATGACTTGATTGTAAGGCCTAAATTTCAACTTTAAATTGCCCACTTAAGCAGTTATAATAGTAAAGCAGAGTGATGGACTCTGAAGCATTTCCTGGGTCCAGGGTTAAGTTGAGCTGAGTACACACTGTGCTGAAACCAGCACAGGGACCATCTCCTTCTTGTGCAGTTTTCTCCAGAGAGAAAGCTTGCTTAACAGTGTGAAAGGCAGTATGTTTTCCAGTTTGGACAACTAGGGGACCATGAAGAGCATTTTTCTGTAGAATATATGTATCCTGAAATGCAGACGTAGCTTCAACAGTCCGATTTTTAGATTCCAAGTTCTGTGCTCTCTGAATGTTAAAAAAAAAATATCTAACCTCAGATAAACAGCATTGAGCACTATTACTGTGAATTAACCAACCTGAGTGTCATGATCAAATGTGGCAGTGGTCCGTATGCCTTTTGTATTAGTTCCATGGCTGAGTTCAGTAAGAGCAAAACATCCAAAAATCTAAATAAAGAGATATAAGGCATGATTCAAGACTAGTTAGTCAGGGCAATTAAAACCACAGTATTTGTGAATGATTGGAAATTCAACTGGTAGACAGTAACTTGTATTGCAAAGAAGCCAATCAGATAAAATCCTAAGACTGGCAGTACCTACACTGCCTGCTGCCATCCTTTGCTGATGGATGATTTATTTAGACAGGGATAGATGGACAGTTTTTAGCTCTGGGCTGAGAGAACTGCTGCGCAGTGAAAATGGGTGGGTTTGCTTCCATTACAAACAGATCTCATTTTCAAAGTCAAGGGAAAAGTAGAACGAAACTGTTTACAATGGCAAGTAGTCTAAATGATTAGCAGGGTTATTCTCTTTACTGTTTGGGTTTAAAGCCACAATGAAATGTGCATAAGACACCCCTTCAAACTAGACTGGTTCAGCTCCTAGTATATATTGTTAGGTTATAAACTTTGGAAAACAACAAAAAATAAAAAATGTGTAAGTATATTGCTGTTTACGAGCTGAGAGAGAATTTCAGATTCAATAAGCAAGGAAGGCGAATGGCTGTCAAAAAAAAAAGAAGATAAAAAATAACAATTGGTAGTTGAGATAGTCAAGGCTGAGTGCTTTGAATGTGCTCCTCATTCTTCCTTTACTTTGTTATTTATTAGTAATTAGGTACCTTTGTAGATCAAAAATACTAGAAAGATGCCTTGAGTGCCATGGTTCTGAAAATGCACAGTTCTAAAAAGCTATCAAAAGAAATTTACCTCCATGTTATAAACTTTCTTCACAAAGTCTGCAAACCTTTTTGAAGCACTCAAAATTGTACCTGCAAATACCTGCAAAAACAGAGAATAATGAATGAAATCAGTGATCTTGTGATGGAAAACACAAATGTATATATATAATAATTAGTAGTAGTGATGTCCATTAAAGAGACCAGGTAAAGTAGGCGGCACAGTAAACTACTACTTGGACTATACCTTGAGGAGGTAAGTCAGGACTTGATCTTTATAGAGGACTGAATGCCCTCTGAGGAAAAAAACACTGAAGAGTGAGACCAAAGACTAAATGGCCCATTGTTGCAATAGTAAAATTTCACTGTTCAAATCTGATCAATCCTTCACCGCAAACAGTTAAGAATGATTAGTGAGCTCACTTTTGACTTGTGCATATGGATATCTTCTTGAATAAAGTAAAACCTTAAGAATATTCTAGTTTGCTGGGAACTGAAGGCATTTGCTTCAAGTTCAGACAAAAAATATTGTTTTTAGAGCTACCTTCAGTCTTCTAGACCGATGTCCATTTAGCAAAACTTTAAATCCCAGATCTCTCCTGCCCTGCAATGTGTATTTAATTAATAATTCAGCTAATAATATTTGATCAGCTATGTTAAGTATTCTCACGGAGAGTCTAATCTAAGGGGGAAACTGATGACAAGAACTCCATCCACTGATGTCAGTGATCACCTTTAGACAGATTTGTGTCTGTGCTCTGCCCTGAATCAGTACACCAGGGACTGAAGCAAGGAAGTTTCTGATAACTGTATACGGAGTTGTAGTAAAGACATAGCCACCAAATAGGGCCCTTCAAACCTAGTTCTTTTGGCTGCTACTGCCATTGAAGAGAGAGAAGGGACAAGAGATGGAACTGAAGATGTCAAAATAGTAGCTGTGCTCATGCTGTTCTGCTCACCAGATAGGTTTCCAACTGAGAACTAGCTGACAAGGATCTACTAAAGTCACCCCACAGATGTCAGTTTCCTAAACAGCTAAACTGAATTTTATTATTGAAAACAATGGGCTGAGGAAATATGTTGTTTTAATAAAATAGGCAGAAAAACAACAGAACAAACAACAGTATTACAAGATACTTCAATTCAAAAATGTTTCTTCAGTTGTACTTACACCGTAATGTAAGAAAAACTGGAGACATGGAGACCAATCATACATTCCTATACAGATAACCATATTCAGTATCTTCAGTGGGTTCTCTATGATCTCTTGCTGAGTAAGAAAATCATACTCAAAGAGTCTTTTACAGCGCAGGAATGTCAGCTCCTGATACTTCTCACGGCTCAATTCTTCTCCAGGATTACGTGCAAAGAAAGGATCACTTTCTAGAGCAGAGAAGATTCTGTTCTTGAAGAAGGAAAAAAATGACTTGAGGACCAAATACAAAAGTGTTAACAAAACAAGTTAATATTGTTCTAGGATAACATCAGGCCTTTAAAATCGTTTGATGTAAGTTTGTAAAGCAAAAAGCACACAGAATTAAAAATTTGTTAAAATTGTCTGTCATTGTAGATGCTGTTCATGAAGCTCAACTTTACAAAAGCTCCTCTGCCATTAAATAATAAGTGTGGGACTGATTCACTCTGAATGTAAGAGAATGGTTTGGTAAAAGTTATTTGCTTTTTATAGCTGCTTCGTTATTTCACTATAAAGCTGCAGCCAGGACTTAAAGAGCACATGTACTTAGATTGAGTACAAAAACCTTCAGAGGTATCATTTAGTTATGTCATAATGGTAAAGACAATAGGCTACCACAACTTCTCTGCTCCCATATGAAAGCAGAAATGTACTCCCTTTTACGGAATCATCATATGAGCCCATTTTACATGTGGATGTGCAACTTCTGAAGTTTTAATATTGATCTTTTTTTCCTTAGACAATCACAAAATAACTGAATGATTTGGTTTAGGAGATCATCTAGTTCTAACCCCTCATTCTGTGGACAGGGATACCTTCCACTAGAGTAAGTTGCACAGGGCTCCATCCAAGTAGGTCTTGATAGGTCAAGGGATGGGCTATCCACAGCTTCACAAGGCAATTTGTTCCAATGCCTTATCACTCTCCTAATAAATAATTTCCTCCTAGTATCTAATCTAAATCTACTCTCAATTTCAAAACAATACCCCTTGTCCTATTAGTACATATCTTTGTAAAGAGACCCTCTCCAGTTTTTTTGTAGGCCCCCTTTAAGTACTGGAAAGTTGCTATATCTTCCTGGATTCTTCTCTTCTCCAGGCTGAACAACTCCAGCTCTTTCAGCCTCTATTCAATGGAGATCCCTCATCATCTCCAGGCTCTGTTATGGACCTGCTCCAACAGTTCCACACGCCTCCTATACTGGGAGACCCAGAGCTGAATGCAGAACTCCAGGTGGGTTCTGACAAGAATGATAAGCTATGGTGTATTTCTTACCTCAGAACTCTTTGACTTGAGGATATCCATACACTTTTAATTGTATTTTGTGTCACTTCGGAAAAAAAAATCGTAGTGCCTCAGGTAAAATCTTTAAAAACAATTAAGCCTTTCCTATTCTCTGAGAAGGGTGTCACTGTAAAAAGGAAGAGAAGACTCCCCATGTTCTTCTCTGAATGTTAGGGTCATTCCATCTCACTGTGTTAACGATTTGCCCACACAATTTTGAAACTACCTCAGAGCAGTTGTTCTCTTGCACGTTCTTTTAAGTGTATCAGTTAGATGCAGAACAAGGCCTCTGGTTCTCCTTCAAATATTTTAATAATTATGATGAACCTTAGCTTAAATGCACAAAAAGTTGTATCACCATCAAAATGTTCATTCTGTCTCCTCCTGTATCTTCCAAGTCAAGCATTCCCACACCATCTTTTGTTATTAAAGTATAGCATATTAAAGTAGGGATAGCTTTCATTCAGGAAGGCAAGCTAAACTACTCAACGCACACCACATAAACATTAGTGCAAACACAAAGACAGTAGGAACTTATGTCAGGTCAAAGAATGACAGAAATAACATGTTCAGTAGTGGTGTGTGCTCAGCTGAGTTTAATTAAATTGTAAAACCAGGAGACATATGATTTCATGCCTATTATAAAGAAATATGATAGATACAGATCCTTCTAAGCTTGAAATGGACAACGAAGACCCTGTAATGCTGCACCTGGTGATGCCTTATTAGATAGCAAAGTATTTTGCTTAAAAATTCAGTTCTGCTCTGAAAAACAGATGTGCAAAAATAATTTCTTCATGCTCCACATCTAAAGACTATTATTAAAAATTCTGTGTTTGAGAATCATATACTTGCTTCTACTGATAAGGTAACTTGAAAATTAAAAACGCTTAACGTTTTGCTAGTTTACCTTAAGCTGGATGATATCTTCACCATCTAGGAACACTGCCATCTCCTTCCAGTTGAAGGAAGCTTTATTTCTATATTTGCAGAGTGGCCCTTTAGGGAAATCTGGTAGCAAAGTATCCCAGGAACTTTGGTTGCCAGTGGCTTCTTTCACATTCAGTGTGGGTGCCATTCTTAGTTAAACTGTTCTGCACCAAAGACGATCTATATCATGAAGCGAGGCACTGCAGATTAAGAAATCAGAAAGGTTGTTAATTAAACCCACAGTCTTGTTCTAATGTGTGAGTAGAGCAGTGCAGTTTCTACTAAAAACTTGGCTGTCCATTTTTTAATCCTATTGGCTTTGTATAAGCAAAGGAAAAAATGCCTTTGTTGAAATGCAAATGAATTATGTAGTCTTTGTTATTCAAATGTGATCTAAACCTTTTAAAGTAAGCACAATATAAAGCAGGAACAACATCGGTTAATATTATGTATTAAGAAAGGGTAGATTAAAGGTCTAGGGAAGATAATAAGGTGTTTCATAATGTGAATGATTAAGCCACCTCACCAAGCCACCTCACTTCTACCTGAAATGCAAAATAAAATATAAAAGCACACAAACATGTACAACAAAACCATGTTCAAACAGAGGAAATACCAATACTATCCCCACTTTACTAGTTAACATTTAAACAATTATTGGTTATGTGTTAAGGTTTGCTTTTGTATAACTTAAGAGATGAGCTGCTGTTCACTTATTAGCTCGAGTCAGAAGACTTCAGAGAAATGGTAGGAGCTCTGCCCTTACCTTCCACTGAGTAAATATATTAATAAAAAGGTTATGTACACCAACCACAAGAAACAAGCTCCTGCAAAATTCTGCATATTTGCATCTCCTTTGCTTGCATGAAATGAAGTAAGTTGGTGTGAAAGCAGAATTCCCAAACCCAGAAGATATTCAGTATACATAGTTCTTTGTTAAGGGATTGGCGTAATCATCTACACTCACACATCTGCAAAGTTTTCAAAAAAATAGTTTTTTGACATTATGGGTTTTTTTTGTGTTGTTTTCTTTCTTCTCCAATTTGGTTATATGTTCTATTTTGGAATATAAGCTATATTTCTCATGATGTCAGGGAAGTTGAGAGAATTTTCCCACAATGAAAAATCTGTACAAAGACCCTAAATCCCCCTAAGGGTGCTTCCAAATAGATGAGTAATGTCCTAACATAATAATATCATACTTCTGCACTTCTCTCTTGCCAAAATGTTTCTTAGCACTGGAAGACTGAAAAGAGTATATTAATTTTTTTAATCAGAAAAAAAGTTTTTTTCCTCTTAATCTCCTATCTTCTTAATTGATTTTTATATAGAACAGACTGAGATGGGCAAAGAAATTTTTCTTTTTAAAAGATATTCTCCAATAGACTATATAATGATTTCCAGATATGACAGATACCACTGCATATGAACTGGAAGCATTTTCAGATCACTGTAGAAATGTTACAGATGAATTTTCAGGGGCAATGCAAACATAAATGGATTGATTTTTAATGAAGCCTTCAAATTTAATTTACAAAATTTGTTGAATTCTATTTATTAAGATGGGTAATGTACAGTATTTTTTTTCTGAACAGCATTATATTCTCTGGAAAAAAAAAAACAACTTAGTTTTCTGCAGCTGGAATTCTTCCTCTGTTTGGCAAACGACAGATCAAGACTTAGGTCCCACATTTTCTCTAATGATTAATCTTCTGATTACAGAAATGGCAACAGTTGATTGAATGTGACTGGCCTGACTACTCTAGCCTTCAAAAGCCAGTCAGGGCAGAATATTGTTATTGTAGGTATCAATCCATACTTGGATCTGTGAACTTCTGCAGAGATCTCCAGATAAATTGTATTTGTGTAGTAACATCTACTGCTGGCATTAATAACATAACATTTACACCCTGAAGGTACAGAATTACCATTCAGTGTGTAAAGGGACATAGAAAAAAGGAGGATCTTCATTGTCATGTGGCTCCCTGCACTTAACCAACACCATTCTGTTCTTCTTACAGTAGTTAGTGTGCAACTTTGCCTATGAAAGTACCCTGCTGCACTTTTGTCTGTAGGGGAAGAAGATCAAGGAAAGAAAGCTTTCTCAAGTCTTCCACATTTCAGGAGCAGGTCTCAACTGCATTTTCTTGTAATTTTGTTGACTTACACAGAAAAATAAACACTGAAGTGAACATAGCTATAAAAACATTTAGTAAATAAGGATAGAATTTAGAGACAAACTGATGGCAAGATCAAAGTCACTGAACTTGCGTTAATGTAAAGCAGATAAAATAGTTAGATGAACAGACAGCACTCCGAAATTATTGCTGTAATGGATGTTTGATTTAATCAGCCAAAAGCTCAGTCAATTACGTGGAGTACTTGGAATTGGGATGCAGGAAAGAAGGAAGAGTGGACAGCCACAGATAATGACACTGTGAAAACACAAGGCAAATAACCAATTGGGTCAGCATGGGGGGATACAGTGCTTAGGGTCATTTTTCTACTTTTTTTTCATCTAACTTTTAACTTCTCGCGTCTGCATTGTAGTGGTTTTGCTTTCTAATCTTTGTATTCCACCTTTCCACTGCACATTTTTTTTTTCTGAATTCTCTTAATCTGTGCTGACTTGGCCTCAATCCCTTGCAGATGTGATCAAAAGCAGCAAAGCCCAAAAAATTCTGATGACATTTTCCTCTACCTTTGTGGGCCATAATATTTCTCCAGTACACTGCAAAACTTAACAAAATCATCAGTAATTCATTATCAGTAGGTGCAACCTACAGTGGTTTGGGAGAGAAGTTGAACCTCAGTTTGTAATAACATAGAGCTCAGTGTACTCTGCTACTACCTGCTCATATCACATTCTGCAATTTCTGTCCCTCACTCAGATGGCAAAGGTCTGCATCAGGTGTCAAAGATGCATCAGTGATGGAGCAGGGGAATGGGAGATGGCCAGAACAGGGAGCATGGCTAGGTTCAGTGATTTCCAAAGCCACTGGGAGGACATCTGGATCAAGGGCTGGTCAAGGAGCTTAGTTAGGCCTATTGAAAAGTGCAGAAACAACTAATTCGGCATTCTACTTTTTCTGTCATTCCTTTTCTTCACCATCTTGATACTCCTCTTTCCTCCATTTAGTTTTCTTCAACTTACTAAGAACACAATAAGAATGCAGCAGAGGGGGACTACAGGGCAGTATTTCTGGGTGCGACTTCCAGATTGATTCCAGGTGCAGTTCCAGTGCTGAGATGTAAGTCAAAGCCTGGAACAGTGATTGAGCACCTGGGGGGAAGGCAGGGTCAACTCAGGGGTGGAGCCAGGATCCACCCCTTCCCAGACCTCATTTAAGGGTTGGCAGTGGAGGCAAGGGTCTCTTCATAGAGATCCCTGCCTACTGGAGGTCTTTCAAAGGTAAACAGTTTTTCTTCCTGTGTTTGTGGCTGCTGTATATGTGCTTGTTCTCATTTGCTGTGACCTAGGTTTGTGCCATCCCACTGCTATCACTGTCCTTTCAATTGTGTTACAAGCTGGAACAAATGAAAACAAATAAGCAGGAACAAAACAAACCCAAACAAAAGCAACTCAATAAAAACAAAAAAACAATCCAACTTCAGGCACTGGAAAGGAGTGTTTCAGCTTGATGCCAAATGCACTGACATTCACCTCTTACCAGCAAACAAAAGTGAACAGGAAAGCAGTTAAATCAGGTGGAAGTTCAAAGCTTCTGGCTCAGAGCGGAGGAAAAAGTGGCATTAAAACACTGCCTTTTTTTATTTTTAAATGTGTGTCAAGTTTTACTTATGTTGCAAATCAACAAGATCACTGAAATGATAAAACCTGTGCTTTCAAGAAAAGATTCCCACACTGCAAAAGTAAGTTATAATGTTCCTATATCTTCCCACTATGTTTAGGTACAAGTTACTTCTAAGCAAGCAACTTTAAAATTAGTAAACCAAAACAGGTAATTACAATAAGAGAAAGACAGCCACAGATGGCCCTGGAGAATCACCTCTGTGCTGCTTTCCGCCCCACTGAACTAAGTTCTGCTGACATTTTGAAATCAGCCTACAGATGTGGCAGGAAATAATAATATGGACTATTGAAAGTGCACTGAAAACTGCTAGTTTCACACAAAAAGTGCCGAGTTATAAAGTATTTTTATCTGGAAGGTGCTCCTGTTAGTAAGTTAAGCTCTTGACTGGACAACCCTCTTTGGGGTTTCAGTTGCAGAATCCCTATTTGAACTGCCAAAATTCAAGGCAAAAAA
The DNA here is from genome assembly GCA_013399175.1 of Odontophorus gujanensis. Lineage (NCBI taxonomy): Eukaryota > Metazoa > Chordata > Aves > Galliformes > Odontophoridae > Odontophorus > Odontophorus gujanensis. The sequence goes on along the minus strand of VXAB01007391.1, from coordinate 120,607 downwards.
ATGATGGCAGGAGGTGGTATTTTTTAATACCAAAGCGTGCTGAGATAAGCTTCCTCAAATGGGAGGAGTCAGAAAGGCATTTCTATACTGAGGTATTGCAGTCAGCGTTAAGTTGGACCTTATCAAAGCATTGTACAATAGTTTAATTTGGAAGGGACCAAAGTATCATCTAGTTGCAATCCCAATGCCATAGGTAGAGTTACCAGCTACTAGAAAAGGACACCCAGGGCCCCATCCATTCTGTCTGTGAGCACCTCCAGGGATGGGGCATCCACAGCTTCTATGGGCACCTTATGTTAGTGTCTCACCACTCCCTGCGTAAAGAATTTCTTCTGAACATCTAACTGTCTGACCCTGTTCAGGTGGCCAAGAAGGCAATGGTATTCTGTCAGCAGGAGCAGGAAAATGATTGCACCTCTGTACTCAGCTCTGGTGAGGCTGCACTTAGAGTACTGTGTTCAGTTTTGGACCCCTCCCTATGAGAAAGACATCGATATCCTGGACCATGTCCAGAGTGTAACAAAAATGTGAGGGGTCCGGAGCACAAGTCTTATGAGGAGTGGCTGAGGTAACTGGGATTGTTCATTCCGGAGGTCTCAGGGGAGACCTTTTTGCTCTCTACCCCTGCCTGAAAGGGGGTTGTGGTGAGGAGGATGTCAGTCTCTTCTTTCATGTAACTAGTGACAAGACTAGAGGGAATAGCCTCAAGTTGTGCCAGGGGAGATTCAGACTGGACATCAGGAAATGCTTCTTATCTGAGAGTGTGGTCATCACTGGAACAGGCTGCCCAGAGAGGTGGTTCTGTCGCTGTCCCTACAGGCATTCAAGAAATGTTTACATGTTGTACTAAAGGACACGGTTTAGTAGAGAAATCTTGGTGGTAGGTGGATGGTTGGGCTGGATGATCTTGGAGGTCTTTTCCAACCTTTGTGATTCTATGATTCTGTCTCCCCTCTTCTTCTTTAATGCTATTGACTTTTGTCCTATCGCAATCAGGCTGTATCAAAAGCTGGTCCTCCTCCTGCTTCGAAGTTCTCTTTAAGTACTGGAAGGCAGGAAAGGGTTTTCCGTGGAGGCTTCTCTTCTGTGAGCTAAACAAGCCCATCTTCCTCAACCTTTGTTTATAAGAGAGGTGCTCCAGCCCTTTGATCATTTATGTGCATCTCCTCTGCATCCACTCCAAATGCTTCACATTTGGGAGTCCCAGGCCTGAACACAGTACTGCAAATGGGCCTCATGAGGGCAGAGTAGAGGGGGGCAATCTCCTTTTTGCCCTGTTGGTTGTTCCCTTTTAGATTTAGCCCAGGATATCATTGGCCTTCTGGGCTGCAAGAGCACACGATGTCCAGCTTTTCACCCACCAGAACCCTTAAGTCATTTTAGGCAGGGCTGCTCTCAGTGACTTATTCTCCCAGTCTATAGTTGTGCTTGGGATTGCCCTGACCCAAGTGTGAGGAGCAGCACTTGGCCTCGTTGAATCTCATTAGGTTCACGTGGGATTCCTTTTTAACCCTGTTCATGGGTTGTATGATCAAAGGATGGATGGCATCCTTTCCTTCTACGGTGTCAACTGCACCACTCAGCTTGGTGTCGCCAGCAAACTCGTTGAGGGTACATTCAGTCCTACCATCTGTTTCATTGTTAAAGATGCTACAGAGCACAGAACCCAAGACTGGGAACCCTAGACATACAGCCATTGACTACAACCCTCTGGCCGTGACCGTCTAACCGAACTCTTTATCCACCTAATAGCATATCCCCAATCAAGAGATAAAGACACGGTGCAGCTCCGCACCAAAACCGGCCGGCTCGCAGCTAATGACAGGGCCCCGCGGACGCGCCGTTTACCTCCGCTTTCCGCCGTCCCCACCTCTGGAAGTGACATCATCATCCCGCGACGCCCCGCCTCATCCCGCCGGCCATGGGGCTGCTGAGCACGGCGGCGCTGCGGGCGGACAGCGCGGTGCTGCCCCGCGGCTTCTGGGCGGCGGTGCGCGTGTGGCTGGACAAGCCGCAGGTGGCCAACAGGAGGCTGTGCGGCGCCGCCATCGAGGCGGAGGGAGCGCTGCTGCTTGGGGAGGACGGAGATGCGTCTCCCCTTCTCGGGAGCGGCGAGGAGGCGGCGGGGGGTGCGGAGCTGAGCTGGATCTGGAGGGAGGTGCGCGGGGATCTGTTGGATTTCCTCGCGGTCCGGCCGGGCCTCGAGCTCCGTGTTGTGCTGAGGGCTCTGCTGCCCCGGGTGCGGCCCGCAGGGCTTCCCGCCCCGCCTGTGAAGGAGCTGGTGGTGCAAGGTGGGTCGCGCGGGCGCTTGAGTTCTGTGGTGTCCTGCTGATGGAAAGGGGTTGGGGTTGAGGCAGTCGCCTCTTCAATTTGCGTTTTCAAAAGCGTGCCCTGATACGTGCCCAACCCAGTTTAATTCCAGCCCGAGCCGTTGTGTGGTTCCCTGGTCAATGGGAAAAATTCACTTTTGATGATCTTTAGTGCTTAGGGTTCTTTCTCGGTACTAATGAACCGCGTATGTGGCTGTATTTTTAATCCTGTTGAGCAGTGATGTTGCTGAGCTACCCCTTTTAAGCTTGACTGTAACAAAAAGTCTGGGAGAAGATTTAAGAGAGACTGGGCCGTGGAGAGTCTTGGTTAATGATGTGCCAAGATAGCAAGCCTTACTTTTTGCTGTATTGCTAATTGTTCTCTCCTGTCTCACTCGAAAACTTCTGGAGTCTGTTGGTGTTTTAGTTATGTAGTGTTATTATTTTAGAGATTTGCAATTTTTAGAGTTTGTTTTGATGGTGGAAAGACAGTTTTTGGAGTAGGAAGCAGTATTCTAATGAAATCCCCTTGGATAAACAGTAGCTAAAAACACTTCTCCAACTAGTCTAAAGTATATAATGGATACATTTCATATGCTATGCAGAACTGCATTAATTCCATTGGTTGTCAACCTAGGAACAATATAAGGAATAAATTAAGATTTTAAAGACAGTAGCATGTGAGTACTAGGCTGTGTCATGGCGTTTGTGTTTTGCAGCTGTCTCCTTTCTTTTTATTGGTTATTTCAAAAGACGCTTCTGTTCTTATTTGTGTTGACTGTGATATGTGCATAGGTCACATTAGAAAATGTGAAAAAAGTTGCAGAATAACTTCTTGAAATATGATAGAGTTGCTGAGGGGCATGGCCCTCTGTTAGTCTGCTTATTTCAGTGCTTCCTAAATCTGTCCTTGGGCATAAGCGTTTTATTCCACAGCTGAGAGATACCATTAAGATCATCAGGGTGAGCATAACTCAATACATAACATAATGCTAGCAACTTTACCTAAAAACAGACCTTCTCAGGCAGTACAAAGCAAATTTGTTACTGATAGTATTACTGATGACTTGATCTCGTTGCACTGAGTGTTTGCCTAATGGTAGAGCAGTGTATACATCTCCTTAGCTTGAAATGTACATCCCAGAACTTCTGATCTACTGCATGGCAGGAGAAAGCCGCAATGAAACATTGCCCTCAAAAGTTTGCAGTTAATATAGTAAGGAAATGAGGGTTTTTTTGATGCTGAACGAGATCGTTTGGACCATGGAATAACATATCACTATTTACATGTAATCTTTTCAGATGTTTGCAATGGAACTGTGACCTTTCTGCCTTTAGAGGAAAACAGTGAAGGAAAGTACCGAATTAAAAAGTGCAATGTTTATCAAATTCAACTTACACACATAAAAGATGAGGAATGGTAAGTGCTGCAAACGAGAGACAAAGGAAATCCTGAATTATTGCAAGTATCACATCATGTTTAAAATTGTTTTCTAGGTGATTTGGCTTTCATAATTTGTGTGATTACCAAATGACTGGTGGTGTGATCTTATGGTGTTCTGTTAAAAAGAAATGCATGAAATACTATAATCAACGTAGAACAAATATTTCTCAACTTTGAATCTATACACAGACTGTGTGTGGTGTTTTCTTGTTGTGAGGAGCTGGCTATATCTGTGATGGATGTCAAGTTCTGTAGGTGTTAGTAAGGTTGCAATTCTGTTAGGAACTGTTGTTTGGAACCAGCTGAACTTCACACATTAAAATTTGCAGACCATTACATTGGTCCTGAGTGTGGTGAGTATGATTGTTCCTGTATGATTTTTCCTGCTGAAAGCTTGCCTAAATTAGGAAGTCTAACTTAAAAAATCAGGAAATAACGACATGTATCAACTGATGTATTTGCATCCTATATTTTTTAATGTTTATTTATTTATTTTTAATTACCCACTATTACTTGTTAGTGTTTGGTTTATTGTGGTAAATCAGATTGTGCATCACGTACATATTCTTAGTCAACATAGTAAATTTAGCATAGTTCCTCATATACTACTTAAATTAGCACATAATGAGCTTGCAAATAGAACCCAGGGAATACTGTTCTGTTATTCAACAACTTCCTTGTTTTCTTTTCTTTTTGTTTGTTTACTATGTTTTTCCTTATTCCTCAGTCTACTATTACACTTTTGATCCTCTGATTTATTTATTGTTTCCACTTGAGGTAGTGAGATGCATAAGTACGCTCTACTTCACTGAAGTTTTTATTTTATTTTTAAGGTCTATGTCTATTATAGCTCCATCTTCAGAAGATTGGTTTTCAGATGGAATAACATACCCCAAACTATCATGGCTTGGAAATGTACTTCTGTCCAAACTGGCAAAGTGGTCTGTGGAGCAAAAGTGCAGTGCATTCGGGAGTACGCTGTCGCTCATTCCTGTAGCAAAATACTGCAAGGTTTATCAAGACCTGAAAGAAAAATACAAGGAGATGGTAAAGGTAAGTTAGGTGACAAATGTGGTGACATCGTTCTTTCCTGTCATTACTTTTTATTGGTGTTTTTTATCTTATGAAACTTCCTCTAAATTCTTTAAGTGATTTAGTTGATTTGTACGCACTATAGTTTGTTGCATTGTTTTTTCAACCTTTACACGTGGAGCAAAAAATATTTTATTTTTAATATAATATTATTGAAAGAACTAATCTGGAAAAGTAGAATTTTGAGCCAAATTTGCACCAAATATCCAGTGGAGTTGCATATTTACCGTAATGCTTGCCTTCATATAAGGAGTTTGCAGTAGATCAGTGGATGCAATTACTAAGTCATTTTCACAATGAAGCATAAGTATAGTATGTTCTTCAAAGCCTTAGAGAGTCTCAGGAAGCAGCAGTGGTTAGTAAGCAAGCTAAACCTTTACTCTATTTAAAGTAGGTGCATTGATATGTTTGTCTGGATCAGAAGAGCAATGTTTTAGTTTTTTTATCATGGAAACACCTAAAAACGATGATGATCACCTCAAAACCTGTATGGCATATTTTGTTAGAGACCAAAGTTTAACTACAGCTGAAGAAATTGATAAATGCTGTTGTAAAATATTGCTTTCTTATTTGATTCTTCATGTTTTGTTGTGCCAGAGTAATTCTGTGCCTCATATATTGTGAAACCAAATGTATGAATACTAATATTGTTGATGCATGTAATAGAAATAATATTAGTATTTTTGCTGTAAGAATTAGAATAAGCCAAAGGATGCGTACTTTGATGAACAGATATGGCAGTTTACTTCAGAGCCATAAAATTCTTGGAAACTTTATTGATTGAATGATAGGAGACCTTTTTTTTTTAATGTCATTATTTTGTGTGACTCACAAAATCTTGCAGTTTTTGTTTTCTATGTATATTAATTGGGTTATGTTAATATTAATCAGGTTAAAATGCAAAATTTGTCAAGTGCAGAGTCCTCTTAAAGAAGATGAATATCCAGATCTCTGTAGCTGTTTACTCTTCGAAGTATTTAAAATGATTTTATTTTATTTTTCCTCTGGAGGTATGGCCTGAAGTGACGGATCCTGAGAAGTTTGTTTATGAAGATGTTGCCATTGCAACTTATTTGCTGGTAGGGAGCTGCTTTGCTTAATCACAGAATCATGGAATGCTTTGTGTTGGAAATGAGCTTTAAGACAATCTGGTCCCAACCCCTGTTCTGTGGGCAGGGACACATCCCACTGGACCAGGTTGTTCAAAGCCCCATCCAACCTGGCCTAGAGCGCTCCAGGATGGGGCATCAGCAGTTTCTCTGCAGCAACCTGTTCTAGTGCCTCACCACTCCTATTGTGGAAATCTTTTTTGTAGTATCTAATCTAAATCTACCCTATTTCAGTCTAAAGTTGATATCCCTTGTCCTACCATTAAAATTCCTGATAAAGAGTCCCTCTCCATCTTTTCTATAGATCCCTTTAAGTACTGAAGGGCTCCGTAAGGTCTCCCTGGTGTATTCTTAAGGGTAAAGAACCCCAGTTCTTGCAGCCTGTTTCATCTAATATTTTAGAAGCTTGTGTTTTCTTATAGAAGAGGCTTTCTGAGGAAAATAGGTATTTTCATTTCATAATTCTTGCAGTTTTTTGATTGACCTGAAGTTTTTATAGGTATACAAAGTAAAAGGAGTAGGTATGGTAAAAGGGTGTGTGTGCTTGTGGTTGTTTTTTTGTCTGTTTTTGGTATTTTTGCTTATGTTCAGATTTTAGCATACAGTCTGAGTGCCTGAGTTCAGTAATTGTTACATTTAAAATGTAAATGCAACCTGATGATCTTATCTGCAACTTCTTTCCCCCTTGCTATGCTGACAAATTAACAGACAACAATATAACAAATATTAATTTTAATGGTTAAATATTCCCAATAGTTTCTGTTATTCATAAGAAAAATAAGAGTGAATTGTTAAGAAGCTACATTCATCACTGAAGGGCAAAAGTTTTTGACAGACACAGCAGCAGTCTAATCCAGACCTTTCAGGCAGTCATCCAATTATTAATTTCTGAATAGAGTAACTACTTATATACAGAGTAGGGGCTAGACTGGTTTGAGAGCTTCTGGGTCCCTTCAGCTGGTTTGGGATTTGTGGCAGCTGACTCTTGCAAAGTAAATTAAAATTTTGTATCTAGTCAGTAGAAAGTTGCATGCACCAATTTATAACCACTTGATTACAAAGAACATTTGGGTTTTTGTTTTTAGCATTGCCATTGGTTCGTTCTTCTATACAGTGGATATAAATTCTTCCATAGTGTTACTTGCAGATATGCTGTTGGAAGTTTACTTGCTACTCCCCTTGCTTCATGTTATTAATCTCTTGTGCTGTTTGCTTTATCAGCTTGTTTACCACTGTGCTCTCTGGCTAGTTTTGACTTCTAGACTCTTGGAAGTGAGTGGAGGTTGCTTAACGCTTAGAAAATGCTTGATACTCTGAAACATGATCTCACTCCCTCCAAATCAGTTCTAGAGTTTGTTTTATTGTTTTTTTTTCTTCCTCAAGTTGCTTTCCCTGCATATACAGTGGCTGTCTTCTGTCACATCTCCTTTGTCTCCCAGCATTCTTTTTCATTGTCTACTTTTTGCCAAGGAAATGTGAGAGCATAAGTAAAAAATGCTTTCTTTTCTTGTCTTAGATTCTCTGGGAAGAAGAGAGAAAGACAAAAGGATTGGCCAAGAAACAGTCATTTGTAGATCTTGGATGTGGAAATGGTCTGCTGGTTCATATTCTAAGCAATGAGGGGGTAAATAGAGTGCATTTTAAAATAATTAAAAAAATGTATGATTAAAGAAAAGCAAAACACAAATTAAATTTAATCATTAGGCATGCAACTATCCAAAATTCAGTTAATTCTTGTTATTAAAACAAGGTGTTGTTAACATCTCTAGTTACCAAGAAAATGTCTTTGCAAAGCTTTAGTAACTTTTGATTAATTAGCTGTTTTTATTAGTGCAATTGGTTGTCCTGAAAGCTGTTTATTTTTCTGAGATAAGAAAAAAGGGAGGAAATGGCAGGGAAACAGGAGAGTAATGGCACATTTTTACCATGTTGTAAATCTGTCAGAAAGAAATGGGCAGTTTTAAAATAGAGATTCTCTTGTGAAATCTTTTAGAGCAGATTTTTTTTGTGAAGTTAATTTTATCAAAACTGAAGTCATCAAAACCTGAAAGTGTTTTTATACATAAAAAGCAACTCTGGGGTTTATTTTGAAAAGGCCCAACAATGAGCTTTGTTCCTGGGTGTGTGCTTTTTCAGCAACAGCAAAATTCAGATTCTTGAGGCGTGTGTTTTGAAACAGAAGTAGCAAAGCTTTCTGAGATTCAACAGAACTCAGCAATGTTGGATCTGTCAGTCTCAGAAAATTTCATTTGAACTTCTGGGAAAGCCAAGTAAAAATTGCAGAGGAAGTGTTCGTTAAACAAGAAGCTTTATGATCTTGTGTGATCAGAAAAATTTGGTCTAATGCTAGATACTGTACTTTTCTGTAGAAGATATTTTTTTTTGCACTGCATTGACAAATATGTTGTTTGTCAAAAGTCATCCCTGAAAGTTTCGTGAGACTCATTAGTATTTAATTTGGGGTAAATATTATTTCTACACAGGATTCTGAACTTCAAATACAGCTACTTAATGCATTTTGTGTTTCTAACTTAATTTTCAGTTGTTCCTTTTCCTGTCCACTTGTAAAAGGAAGTGTATTTGGACTCCAGCAACTCAGTTCAATAGTTGGAAGGTTGTTCTTCCAGTAAGGACTGTGCAGACTAGCAACTTCTGCCTGAAATGACACTGTATTTTGTTGTGACTGAAGTGTTAATATGTAGATTTGGTCATCTTGTCTTCTACTGAAAATAGTACTTAAAAATGATACTTTGTTGTTCAAATATTTCAGCATTTGGGTCGAGGAATTGATGTGAGGAGAAGAAAAATATGGGACATGTTTGGACCAGAAACTCATTTAGAGGTATTATTCAAATGTATGTAACCTTATTTGTTTGTTCATTGCTCCAGGCTGTGTTGATAAAAATACAATTAATCACACTGGGTAATAAAAAATTGCCTAAAGTACTTCATGGGTTTGGTGTAGTGCTACTCACGTGTCCTAGAAGAAGCTGTAGAATGGATTAATAGGGCAATGCAGTAACTCGTTCTTGCATACTTGCAGTTTGCTTATTTTTCAGCTGAGAAGAGTGGTGTAATTCCCTATTGTGCAATCTTTAATACTATGAGACAATACTTGATTTTACTGGAAGTACAATATTGAGCAGCTTTGTTTACAATGCTGTACTTGATAAAATATGTTAGTGCCCAAAGCTGTGAATAGTTTATTTGTTAATTAAGAACAGAGTCACTCTGAGTGTGACTCTGATTTTGTACTGCTCTGTGCTGTTTTTGGGACAAAACTGCTGAACATTTTTTTTTTTCTAGTAGATTTCTTTAAAAGTTAATTCAACAAACCTTCTAATTCTGACAAGTTACTTCAGATCAAGAAAAGGAGCAGCAGCTTTTATGCTTTTGAGATGAAGCTGTCTCTTCTCACTGGTGACAGGCAACAGGGCAAGGGGAATTGGCCTTAAGTTGCGCGGGGGTAGATTTAGGTTGGATATCAGGAGACACTTCTTTACAGAAAGGGTTGTTAAGCACTGGAATAGGCTCCCCAGGGGGTGGTTAGTCAGCATTCCTGGATGTGTTTAAGAAACCATTTGGATGTGGTGCTCAGGGACATGATTTAGTGGAGGGTTGTTAGAGTTAGGGTGGTATGGTTAGGTTGTGGTTGGAGTCGATGATCTTTGAGGTCTTTTTCAACCTGTGTGGTTCTGTGTTATATATGCCTTCTCTGCCTCCCCCCCCACCTTTTTTTTTTATTTGTTTTGTATTGTGGAAATCTTCAAATTGTGTACATTCTTTTCATATTGTGATCTGAACATTTCTCAGATTTCCTGGCACGCATAAGACTCTTGAGCAACAATTATCACTCTGCAGTGTGAAGAAGGTGGTTTTTATTTGTTGTGTTTAAGAGAGTAAAACAGAATTTATACTGAACACTTGAAAAAACCAGACTGAAACAATAAAAATATCCAGAATATGAAGTGCATGGAAGAAACTACTAATTAAAGTGGGAGGAAGTGGCCTAATATCAGAAAGGATGATTTAGCATTGCTTCTGTAGCCATGGGACCCACAGGAGAAAGCACCTGCTTACAGCCTTTTATCATCAGAAGTTGATTTTTGTTTTGATTTTAATTTAAAACATGAGTTGTAGAATAGATATTGCCATTTGTGACAATCAGTGCCAACACTGATAATATAAAGGAACATAGCAAGTGGCACTCTGGATTGCCAAACTGCTGACAGATATGGTGAATACAAATTTAATTATGGGTCATTGTCAAAATGCAGAGTTCAGCACTGATGCTATGTCCAAACTGAATAATCAAAACTGGAATGTAATGTAGGAGTGACTTGTTTAACTAAGCATGAGAAAACACTTGTCAAACACTTGTTTTAACATGTACCAATTTGCCAGAAAGAAATTTGTTATGTGTGTTATCTGGACATCTATATGCATAAGTAAAAGCTGATAGTTGGCACACAACAATACACCATATTGATACTTAAATGCCCAAAACAGTGCTTTCTGATGAGGGGAATAAGAATGGAATATAAATTGACTGATAATTCTGCAATTCCCTATTGACATTTTTGAGTTCTTGTGAGCAACTAAGATGAATGCTAAAGACACTTTGGAGGTTCTAACATTTGAATTTAGGATCTTGTCCTGTGATTGGTGTGTTTTGTGGTGATGGGGTTTTTTTGTTTGTTTTTACATTTTAAAGGATATCAGAATAGGGTATTTTTAAGGCTAACAACTGTTCTTTGAGTCAATAATGTGGTGGCAAGAGGTGATGTCTCCTTAGTTCTATATGCTGAAATTACACAAGCAGATTACTATTGTAAAGGTCACCAGTGAAACTTTCTTTCCTAACGTATTGATTCCTTTTTCTGCTCCTGGTGTAAGGTTGTTCTAACACAACTTGGACAAATATGCAATGGCATAGTGCACAAGAGGTGTTAGTCTGGATTAGGTTTATTACTCATGGAGAGCGGTATTCTGTATACTGAGATTTGATTTAGGAAATGCCTGTGAAAGAGAAGAAGATAGTGGGGAAGATATGTTCTAATTAATTGCAGACCTAGGTGTGTAAGATGTAGCAAATGAAGTAGGACTCTTGAAAATACATGTAGGTCCAGAAATGCCTATATGACAAGTGCATAGCAAGAAATCATAAGTGATGTATGATATTTGTTTACATATAATTAAGATGGCAGGTTTCTTCAACAGATTTATTATTCTGCTCTCTGTCTATTTTGTAGGTTGTTGCTAAATTCATCTTTTGTAGCTGTAAAAAATTACTGCTTGGCGAAAGTACAAATTGTAAAAAACTGTTCTCTTCTGTGGTTTGCATTCCCCCTGTATTTTTCTGCTCATAGAATCTTTGCATTGTTTCTTTGTGCTTTATTAATGAGTAAAATTAAAGAGACTTTTAATAAAACCTTTTTTTTGTTTGTTTTTTTTCTTTCTTGTTTGTTTTTGTTTTAAAGGAATCTTCTATCGTGCCAGGTGACAGTCATCTCTTTCCAGATACTGACTGGCTGATAGGAAACCATTCAGATGAATTAACGCCATGGATACCTGTAATTGCAGCCAGGTATTTGTTGGTAGTGGGAAAGCAGGAGTGATAGTATTTAATAGAAATGTAATTGCTTATGATGCCAGTGGATTATTTTTTACAAGGTGTTTTTCTTTTCCTTTGGAGAAGCATGGACATTGTATATGTTTTGTCATAGAATTCAGTGTAGCGTTCAGCTTTTAAAGTTCAAACTGAGCTTTCTATTTATTTCTTAAATATGAAGCTCATTTAAAAATAAATAAATTGTTGTTGATCCTCCATTTCCTTGAATTGTTCTGCTCATCACAACCAGCTGCAATAGTTTGATGCCTAGGGATTTATTCCTGCAAAGTTCAAGACAGAGTAATTTTCTGTAGCAAATAATTTACTCATAAATATCCTGAAGTAGTATCACGTAAATAGAATTTCTTGAAGCTCTATCCCTTCGTAGAACTTTTCATCAGTGCTTTTATCTGATCAGTTATTTCTTAAATTTGTGTGTTCCTGGAAATAACTTTCCATTTAGCAGTCCATTATCCTTCTTGTAGGTCTTCCTATTCATGTAGGTACTTTGTGCTGCCGTGTTGCTTCTTTGATTTCCATGGAAAATACAGCCGAAGACAAAGCAAGAAGACTCAGTACAGAGAATATCTTGATTTTGTTGCTGAAGTGGGTTTTGTATGTGGTTTTCACGTGGAAGAGGACTGCCTTAGAATTCCATCAACAAAAAGGGTAATTTTGGGCTCACAGGTTACAATCCTAAATACAAGAGAGAATGAAAGGGTTTATGCTTATTTATTGTATATTTCTCTGAAGGATGGAGAACTCTTTACACTTGCTTTCTGCTTTAATTTTTCCATCCACCAGTACTGGTTACTTGCACTTAACTTTGTAGGTTTTCTTATCATGAATTTCAAAGTGAAATGTTTCTGGAGCAGAAAGAGGTGTTCAGCTATATTTTTTTAAATTGAAGTCAGATTATGTAAATCTTTTGGGTGCTTGTGTGGCAAAATGGATTATGGCTTGGTTACTGGATTTCTTCTTAACCCTCAGATGTTAATGAGCATAGAGTTCCAAGGGATATCTCTGTCGGTCAGGCAAAGAAGCCTGCATAAGACGTATGTTGATTGTTGGGTGAACACTCTGATGTAGGAATGAGACAGTATAAATGCTCTAATATAAATAGTGATTTACCTGTTTCTGTTAAGATAGGTGTGCCTTATTGGAAAAAGCAGGACCTACCCACCTACAGAATGTTCTTTGGTTGATGAGCAGATAACACAGTTTATTCGTAATCGTCAGATCGGTGCTGTTGTTGCTCCTGACAGAGAAGATGGATTTAATCATAGCTGTCACTCTGATGTGTGCAAAGAAGTGAGCTCAGAACTTCCAGAAAATGTGATGGAGACTGCGAGTAGAATTTGGATGCCTGGATTTCAACCCAGAGAAAAAGTAGAACAAACCAGAAATTGTGCTGCCCTCCCTCGGGATTTTGTAGATGATGTTGTTCTGAATGTGGCAAACTTGCTGTTAAATGCAGTCCCCACAAAATCATGTTCTAATACGCATGGTGGAAATATGAATACCTGGAATCGAGGAGGTGAGTCTTTGTAACACTTCTGTGTTACAATTTGCTTCTGCTGGTGAAGGGTGTATTTCCTGGTGAATTTATGGTTGAATTTACCAAGTGAGATAGACATTACGAGATACCATGAACAGCGTACAGAAGTAGTTAGGTCATAGCCTGAACCCAGTGATTGAGCACCTGGTGAAGGGGTGTGGCCAGCCCTTGGAAGCACAGGTGGAATTAATTCACCTGTGTGACTGGAAGGACGCAGGGGCCACCCTTCCTAACCTTATTTAAGGGCTGGTAGCCACGAGGTAAGCATCTCTGCTTGGAAATCACCTCCTTTAGAGTGTTCAGTGAGCCCTGATCCTCAAAAAGGGTAAAGTATTCCTCTTTATTACTGGGTTGTAACTGCTACCTTTCTTCGGTGATCCAGAACTGTTTTGAAGTAACTATATCTACTACTTCCTGTCCTTACAACAGTATAATAACAAAGTGTTTTGTTTTTTGTTTAAACAATGTTTTATTGCACCCTGGAGTGCAAATAAGGCATATAAGTATACATAAGTATATTTTGGAGCTTGTCTTACTTTTACTGAATGCTTACTAGGGCAGAATCAGTTTAAAAAAAGAAAAAAAGCAACAAAGCTGTTGTGTTCAAAAACGTAACTTTGCATCCAGATGGGAAGGATTTTAAATTTATTTTTGGATAATAACATAACTTGCTATAATTCTCTAAGAAGCACTTTGAAGTGCCATTTGTTTACAGTATAATGAGGAATTTTTAGTTGTCTTAGCCTTGCAATGAAAAAGTTGTTTATTTAAAAAGTGTTCAGTAAGTTTCCTTTTCCCACATCTGTTCCATTATTTACTTGCTGTAGTTTATATAATTATTCTTACAGGAGAACCTTTGAGTGATTTTCTCTTCTTTTTACATTCATATAAATAGTGCTTAGCACAATGAAGATTGTATGTTGCTGAAGAACACAGCACTGTAGAATGAAAACTGGCATTTTACAGACTATATACATAGAAAATGTGTTTTATATTTGTGTTATTGATTGCGCAGAGTTGCTGTTTTACTTGTAGGTAATTCATAGATTCTGTTTATAAGCATTAATTTATTCAGAAGTTAGGGTTTACTAGGACTTTAGATATATGTATTTTTATAGCTACACCATTATCTATTGCAGAAAGCCTTTCCTTGAAAGAAGTAGCAGAACATTTAAATAAGGAGACGTTAAAGAGGCTGAAAAGTGAATGTGGAGGCCTGCAAACACTTCTCAAGAACAATCATCAAGTATTTGAAGGTAAGGAATAAACTAGTCTTCTTTTGTTTGGCTTGGCTTTCTTCAGTCATCAATCTTCCCTCTTCTATCCAATTAAACTTGACTGAAAAATCTAAAATGCAGTCTGAATTCTGAGGATATTTATATAAATTATCTTAATTGATTTTAGTTAACAAAAACACTCCACCTCTATAAATCCTCTATGAAGATGCTCAAGTGATGCCTCAGCATGATAGTAAAACACCTCACAGGAAAATAAACTATATTTAGACTATCTCTATATTACTTTTGTTTCTTGTGTCCTACTCTCTGTACAAATGATACATTTGGTTTTGTCTGAGTGATCCATTTGTTGAAAAAATGCTATTTGTTGTCTGTCACTATGCATTTTTTCCAGTACAATTCCCAGGGCTGTATATTAACAGCTGAATTTTTATTTGTTTTTAATCTTAGTTCTAGATGGGAGAGTTCATATTCGTGACTGGAGAAAAGAGAAACCATCAAGGAAAACTAAACCTGAAGTAAAACGCTGCCTTTCAGCTGAAGCATTTAAAACACGCCTCTGTTGGTTTTTCATTCATCATCCTGACGGTTGTTCTTTGCCTTCTGAATTTTGTCCATATGCTCATGGGACTGTGGAGCTAAGACAGTCTCAGGCTATTAAAAAGAAAAAACATATATGATAAAATGCTGCCACTTGAAACTTGTGTGCATAAATGAATTTGGCTGACTTTGGGACTTCTTAGTGCATGATGGCCTGCGAAATTTGGACTTTTTTTTCTTCATTCCAATATATTTTATTTTTCTAGTTAGTTTACAAGTTCTCCTGTAATTTAATTCCTGTACCATTGACATGAAAAAGTTACAGTAAAATTTATATATTCTTTCAGATTTTGTTTGTTTTCTTTGTTTGAAGAAAAACTTTCTGAGAAATTGTGAAGGTTGGAACTAGGAACTGATTACAGGACAAAGCAGTCAGGGCTTGAGTGAGTAATGCATCTGAGAATTCTGTAAGAACATGGGGAGTCTGAAAAACAAAGGAAGGAAATAACTGAAGGCCAAGCAGAAGAACAATGGAAGATGAAACTGGAAAAGTTTTCTAAACGATTTCAAAGCCACTTTGTTTACTCCCTTGCCTTTCAGCTAACAGATTGCAAAGAACTGTCTGAAGTTTCATGTTCCCCTCCTCTCCTTTGACATTTCTGTTCTGATCCTGGAAGATAACTAACCTAATAATTGTGATAGATCGTGTGTCACATATCTAATGTGCTGCACAGTACAGCTTCCTTGCCTTCCTCTAACAGAGGCTGTGGTTGACTGAGCTGTTCCCAAACACTGCAATGGAATATACAAAGTCTTGACTAGCAACAGTAATCAGTGCTTTATTACAAAGATTACAGGGCATAAAGATTTTGAAAGAGAGAATCTTTATACTTTGAGCGGTGTTTGGATGTAGTTAAGTTGTTGGAATAAGGGAAAGGAGTATAGCATGAGCCATTCAAAGTACAACTCTGGAGTAGGACAGCATAGTAAGGTGATGTGTAGTTACTGCTGTAATGACTTCTGAAAAATGGTTAGCTTATGAAGGGCATGAATTAAGAAAAGACTTGGAGTTATATGTATTACATGCATACAATCAAGTGACGTTTCCTTAACCTTTGTTTGGCTACATGCAGAGTAAGAAGAGCGCCTCAAGATGCTTATTTACTAGTATGTTTGGTGACTCCTTCAGGTGAAGATTGTTTCCATATGTAAAAGACAAAAACAGACTTAAAATTGTTTTCCAGTTATTGCCATCTTCCCTGGTGATTTGCTGTGACACAACGTGTTGAACTGAAACCGCGATTTCCTGCGTTAGAATTCGCTCAGCTATGCAGGCTGTAAGTCAGATGGGTTTGCATGAAATTGGGGTTGAGAAGCTGAAAAGGGTTGTTTTTATTTCCTTCTTTCCAGTTAAGGGAGAATGAAATACGTGCCTGACTTACTGAAGTTACAAGTGTACAATACTAATACTCCAGCCTTACAGTTTTAAAACCACCTTTTGTTTGTGTAATGCTATGATAACTGGCATATTAATATATTGGTATAGAGCACTGCTTCCTTTGAATAGACTTTAGACCATATAGATCTCTCAAATTCTTGATGACTGTTCTCAGTTTGACATCCCTGCAGGTAGCAAGCTGTCAACAGACCTAATTACAGAAACTTCTCTGTTTGGAGAATTGGTAGTAGAATATTCTTCCTCCTTATTTTTCTACAGAAATGTTAACTTTATTTAAGTTTAAATATACATCTGAAGGTAAGTGCTAAAGGTATTAAAAAAGCCCTATTTTGTATGAGTATCTTGTAGCTTTGGTTATGATCCACAGACTTAAAAGGTCATTAATTTAACATTTAACTTCGGCAATAGATGAAGGCCAGTAGTGGATAAAAAGTCTTAATAACCTCTTTACACAAGGGAGTTGAGCCTGAAGTCTCAGTCATTGATATGGCACTCATTTTACTGCCTAGTTTACTGCCACCACTACCCATTAGTAAATTTAGCTTTATTTGAAACCTGGCATACGGAGAAAACAGTTGATGCTGTTGATGGTCACAAAACACAGAGGCAGAGGAGTTAGAAGACAAATTACAATCATAGAAATTATGGTAGCTGGAAATGTAAATGCATCTGTAGAAGAGTTACGTTTTCATAAAATCTATAGATCAGTATTCGACATATGAGAAGCCACTCAGATTTTTCTTACCTCAGTAAAGGACTGAATTTTAGGCTTTCATCTGAACTGTAATAAATTAGAAGAAATTATTTTTCCTAGTGGAATTTCTATATGTATTTTCAGAAGTCTTTCCTGTCACACTTCAAAACAGTTAATTTTTCTGGTTGTATCATTTGCATTGTTTCTTTATGAAATTACTGCACATGCTTCATGTTATCAATTATTAGATAGCCTTAAGCCTTTAGAGGAAGTCTTGCAGCTTGTGTGACAACAAACACAGGCCTACAGGTATGCTTTGTATTAAAATTATGGCAAGTTTTGGGGCTTGTTTGTTCAAATTCAGAATTCTAAATGATAATTAACATTTCAGTGATCTTAAGGACATGATTTCCTACACTGAATTCTAACTTTATCTAGTGATATAAAGTAAGCAAGAGAGAGCAATCATCAGCTTTGCCATCATAATGGCAAATATTTCAAAATCAGCAGAGATGAATAAAATCTGAAACAATCCTAAGTGACAGCTACATCAGATACTGAGACAGGTGTTCACTAAAGTATGTAAACATCTCGCATCAGCTGAAGTCAGACATCTGCACCTGCTCAGTTATATTTTGTTACTGATGGTGATTTGGATGACTGAAAGTATTTTCACACAAAAATTGAAGTTATTAGGATGTTCACCCAGAATATAATGCCATCGTCCTATTACAAGGAATACTTTTCGTGGCACCTTTACTGACTGTTGTATCATACTGCATCTGTGAGGAGGAGCATCTTAAGATTTTCCATTGGGGTTTTGGTCTGTTTCTTCTTCTGAAGTAATGGTTTCATGACTGGGCTTTGTGAATTGTAATTCTTGTTGACTGCTGCAATTTGAACATACTGTTACTTGTGTAGTTCCTTTCTGTTATGACTTCACATTCATATTTTTCAGGTAGAAATACTTAACTGCTTTAATGCTCGATTTCTGTCTTCTTGCAGCTGCTGCTGTAAGTTGCTTCTAACCGGGTGCTGCTAGAATTCTACCAGATGAAATCTGCTTAGCAGTCACAACCCAACTCTACTCTTCCCTACCCAATTTCTTTATAACAGCTTCTGGCAACTCTAAATAGGTGAGTACAGCTTCAAATTCCTTTGCAGCATTGAGTGTCACGGCTGATATCTGTAACAGCAAAGAAGGATGTTGATAATTCAGGGATCGCTGAAACCATCTGCACTAGTGTCCCAACAAGCCACACTGTGCCTCATGCAAAACTGTGTAAGGACTCAGCGAATTCAACCTTACCCATGTACATAGTGGTGTGCATGCTTAAGGGCAAAGCATAGGCTGCAGAAGTTGCATGCACCTGCTGTGTTTTAAAAACATCATCAGTCAAGCTGCCAGTCAGTCCTGTTTGACAGCTAGCCAGGCACTGTGTACAAAAACAAAGCAATCTCCCAGAAAGCGTGCCCTAGATTTTGAATGCTTTGATGACTACTTGCTGTAATAGCAATAGCAACTCTTCTTACTGCTAATTGATACTGTGTGATGTGTATACATAATACTGTAAAAGCTGTGAAGTGACAGCATTTTGCTTCAAACTCTAGGCTTTGTGTATTTTTGAATGCAGTGAATAAACATGGAACTGAGAGAGGAAGGGAAAGTTGTTTACCCTTTCCTCAGTGGCAAAATATGGAGACAATAAAGAGTTTTCAAGTTGCCAATTTTTTGGTAGTAAAACATGCTTGTTTGTTTTATTTTATTTTTATTTTTATTTAGATGTGTGACCTCCCAGAGATTATGCTTTTACTCTGCAGCTACCTTCACTGGCCTTTGATTCATCATGGAGCACAGAACAGGTATTGCTACCATCATCTACGTTTTACTGTTTAATAGCATGCGTTTAATCATTCTGGTCCTATTTTTTTTTTTTGGTCATCTGTTGTATTAAATGCTTTGTGAGGTTGTTTCGGAGACTTCATACCATATAGTGTACACATCACCTAGTAACAGTGCTCTGATAATGCTGTGAATGCAAACACTGACCCTTTTCTGTCCAGTTTAGTCCACCAGTTGTATTCTTCCTTGCATTTGGAATCTAAGCAGATAGTAAAGGCTTAGAGTATTTTTCTGTTTTTTAAAGAACTTTAATGACCTTTTGTTTTTTCTTTCAGTGTTGCTTGAGTGTGCTGTTTCTGATCTCACTTTTAACAGTAAAAAATAGAAAGACTTATTAATAACCTATGGAAGTACCTAGATATGATTCACTGAAGTCAGATGTTTTTGCGTAGGTGCTGTGCTACTTTCCAGCATGGCCAGCAGGTGGAGGAAGTGAAAAAGAAAGCTACAGACAGTCAGCTCCTGCAGGAACTGCAAATACCTTGGCTCAAAAGGGCCTGGCATTACTTCTTTTCAGTGTTTGGGAGAGTAACTATGTTGTCAAGTGATTTAAGTAACTGATTCTTCCATCATTCTTCCAAGGTATTGTATTCTTCTTTTGAAAATCTAACTCATACGATTTTCCCTAGGATCTTTGTTCTGTATAAATTTAATTGTCTAAACAAAAATACATTAGTAATTTTTTTAGTGCATTACAACTAAATTGTTATTTTCATAATTGTCCTGATTAGCTGGAAGGCACTAGACTATTTCAAGTCATTTTTGTAATCTAAAGTGCAAATCGTTATTAAAGAAACTCGATATGTAAGTGACGTTGTGCAGTATTATTCCTCTGAAGTATTTTCTTTCCTGAAAATGCCTGTACTGTTCCAGGTCTTGCAGTGGAAGGGGAAAAAATGGGCTGACTCTTCTTCACTGGTGAGTAAGGAAGTCCTGAGTTGTGCTATGATAACTCCTGATAGAAATGTTACACTATTTCCTTTTTTAAGGCCTCATGGAACACCTTTAGAGACCAAAACAGGAAAATCCTGTACAGTTGTATGATTTAATATCTCCCTTGGAATCTTTATGTGAAGAAGTGTGTTTATGATACAGTTAAGTGCCTTTATGTCTCTCCTCTGTCAGTGTTATAGCAATACCCTGGAGAAAGATTGACTTCTAAGTGGAAAGATTCTGACTTTAAAGTATTTAAACCAATATAAAAGGCATTGGATATGGCATCACATCAATGTCACATCACTGTCAATCCAAAAACGGGTTCACGGAGCTATAGGCAGGAGAGAGTACCTCCACAGCTGGAAGGGAAGCTCCCATGCTTCATTTATTTATAGCTAACTTCTGGTGTAAGAGAAAAACGTCAAATCACCTTTCTTATATACCTGGCTGTGTTAAGCTTTACACAATACTTTATATGATTGAATAAATTTATTTTCTATTAATTTTTTGAGATACAGGATCAGACCTTGGTTCAGGTTCCTTTGGACACCTTTGCTGCCATCAATCATCTATCGTCACACTCCCCCTCTGTACTTCAGTTGTTTACAGGCTTAATTTTATAAAATCCAGACTTTTTCTGTAATTTTGTCAACAGGTGATCAGCTTTGTCAGGAAATACCATTCTTAAATGTGTGCACTTAATGGGAGATGGCTCTCTTTGTTGTTTCCTTCACAAGTGATGTTTGTCACTGTAATCATCAGTGAAACATAATCCAGCATTTTCACATGATTTTATTGAATAGAAGACTAACATTTCTGATGAAAGAAACAGACTATGCCCCAGCTAATAATTTAAAGTACTTTCACCTGTGGATCATTGTTATGTCTTCTGTAGGGTCAGGATCAGTCTGCTGCTCCTTGCACAGGAACAAATTTCTTCCAGGTATTGTGACATTTTACAGATAGCAATGTCTGCATCTGTGGAGAGCAAAACAGAGTCAACTTTGTGTTCTTGGCAGAGAAACTTGCTTTTCCACCTCCAAGTGCATACTGAAGAGAAAGAGAGAGAAAATACATCTCAGGAGAGCACAATGAAAGGTTTATAGAGACAATAAAAAGCAAGATTGCACTCGTATTCCTTGGATCTTTCAGAAAGAGCGAACTACTGCCTACATTGCAAATATATGTCCACAGGAATAGTTCTGGTTGCTCGCTGACACTGAAAATGGAGATGCTGTACTTTTTTGTCATTGAATATGTCAACCACTTTGTCATTTTCCTCTAACAAGTGGAAGATGTGGAGGCAGATGTGAGGTCTATGTGCTCAGTTCTTTTAAAGACTTTTTTTATAGAATACGTCAAGCAACTTTGAACAATTCTTCTTTGACTCACTAACTGTCAGAAGTGAATGTAGACTAGATGCATAAAGCTGTTTCTTTCAGAAAAGAAAAGCATAGATGCAATACAGTCTTTCTCTGTATAGAAGCATCCTTCACACAAATCCAAGTTTGAGCAGGAGTCAAGTGCATGGGTCCAGGCTCTTTTCAGCAGTGTCCTGTGACAGGACCAGGTCTCATACTGGAACAGGAAGCTCCACAGGAGCATGTGAAAGAACTTCTATACTTAGAGGATAACAGAGCACTGAAACAGGCTGTGCAGAGTGATTGTGGAGTCTCCTTCTCTGGAGGTATTCAAAATCTTCCTGGACACTTTCCTGTGTAATCTACCATAGGGAACCTTCTTTAGCAGGAGGTTGGACTAGATGATCTCCAGAGATCCCTTCCAGTTCTGTGATTCTTATGCCTAAGCAAGCAGCAGGATATTAAATGATATGTTTAGAATAAGGTATGGAAATCTATAAAGAACAATTCAGTTTCTTAAACTTGAAGTGCCTCTTAATGTGCTATTATCCCATCTCCACTTATCTCTTGGTTTCTCACCAAGTCTCCTGGACCAGAGGAATATAGGGCTTCCATTATGTCCTTTAATGTATCTGTCAGCCTCATGTGAAGGTATCATTTATCCTAGGTCATGTCAAATGCCCCAAGATACTTATAAATGAGTGACAGATGAGTCAAACCCAAGTAGATGTAAATAGCATGAATTTTGCTCCCAGCTGGTTGAAATACAGCCTCTTGAGACATGTAAAATCTGAAGGATGTATTAACAGTCCTTATGTACAAATTGATAGTCTTAGGAATCCTATTTTTTTTTTGTAACATTTGGGAGTACTCGTGTTACATTTTCGGATTATACCTTGCAGAAGGCCCTGTGAACTCCTTGGAGTAGCTGTTGGTATGAGTATTTAAAATGGAGAGGATGAAGTTTATTTTGTTTTTTATGTGAATTTTAACAGCCACATCAACAAAAATAGCAAACTAGATCTGATGGTCTTTGATTCTGAGCTTTGGTGTAGCAAATCCCATTAGGTAATTGTCTGGCCAGCAGTATACTGGTGTTGTTGTACTCGTTACATTTCTGGAATAAAACAATTCTGATGCAGAGTTGTTTGTAGTTAGAGAGAATTCTCTTCCTAGAGAAAGAATGAAAGTGAAGGGTGCAATTATAATTCAAAACAATCTTGATGAAATGAGTGAGGTGAAATTCGAAATTGGTGAGGTGAAATTCAGGAATTCCAAGTGCAAAATACATGGTGAGAGATGTGCTTGCAAGCAGGGAAGGGGGCATTATTAATATGATAGGGAAAGTTACTAATTGCATGGGGGGGGCACAAACTAAGTAGAGATCAGTGTTTGCTGTAGAAGAAGGATAAACTTGCTTCTGGAATTCATGAACAGGAAGATCATCTAGAGGAAGCAGGAGGATGAGACTTTGGTTGAAGTACATGTCTGTTTCTGTACACTGTGGCATAAGAAAGACATACGTATATTTAAAGACCGCAGGAGATCGATAAAAATGATTAGACAGTTAAAGATCAAAGGGCATGATCTTCAGATGATATAAATCACTTCAGGCTCAATAACTCCCAAAGAACTAGTGTGAATCAGCTTAGCTGAGGAGCTGATTAAGAGTTATTTTTTAAATTTTCTTTTTAATCTAACCTTAACTGTGGCAATTTGCATTAAATTCTCAGTGCCATCAAGTTTTCCCCAAGGCATCCAGGAAAGAATTGAGTGTCATAATTTAACTCACTCTTTTTTCTTTCATTTTTATCTTAAATTGATTTTTTTCACTTTCTATTTTAGCTTTATTTAAAGATGAACACAGTTAAAGAAGGAAGTACCTTTTTTTAAATACAAGGCACAATTAACCTCTGAACCTTACTGTTTCCTGATATCATTGATGCCAGAAGCATAATGGGATTAAAAAAGGGTAATAGATAATGAGAAAATCTCATGAAACATTAGAGAAAATTAAAATAATAAAGACTTTATTAAAAAAGGCCATAAAGCTACACACTTCAGGACATAAGACAACCTTTATATATCTGAATAGAGGAATCTGGTTTCTTTAGCAGCATGTTGCCCTGTAGCTGTCCTTAATGGGCTTGTCTTTCTTTAAAACATCTGTTAGCCTTGTTGGAGAATACTGAAGTAGAGGGACACAGGTCTCAACAAGTCTGACAATCTTTTTTTTCTTGTAATGTTAATTCTGCATGAAATTCCATGCTGCTATGACAAAACGTTTAATGATGTTGAAAGGTGCCATGAAAGGGCTATACAGCAAAGCCTCTATTTTTTTTGGTCTACACATTCATATTTATCTGCAGACTCATGTCATGTTCATGCTCACCACTGCAGTGTTCCAGCATTTTTTACGTAAGCAGGTATTTCCTTGAATACTTTTATACACTGGCATTAAGGAAGTCTAGGTTAGTATGATGAAGAAAGGCTTCCCCCAAGGTTAGTCTAGGTATATCATAGAATCATAGAATTGTAGAATGACCTGGGTTGAAAAAGACCTCAAAGATCATCTACTTTCAACCTCCCTGCCATTTGCAAGTTCACCAACCACTAGACCAGTTTGCCCAGAGACACATCCAGCATTGCCTTGAATGCCTCCAGGGATGGGGCTTTGCAACCTTTCTGGGCAACCTGATCCAGTGCATCACCACCCTCTGAGTGAAGAACTTCCTCGTAATATCCAACCTAAATCTCCCCTGTCTTTAGTTTATAAGCATTCCCCCTTGTGTTATCACTATTAATGTGTGTAAACAATCGTTACGCCTCCTGTTTGTATGCTCCCTTCAAGTATTTCAAGGCTGTTGTATTTGAGTAAGTCCTCAATTGCTGCTGTCTTTGCTGTGCTTTCCATTGCATTACAGCATTACGGCTGGATAAGCAGTTGGTTGGAAGGTCACAGCCAGAGGATTGCAATCAATGTCTCTATGTCCAGTTGGAGGCCAGTAGGGAGAGGTCATTCTTGGGATCCATACACTTTACCTTCTTTATTAGACAGGTGACATACTTGATGGAATTGTGTGTGCAGAAAGTTTACTGATGACATCAAGCTGAGTGGTGCAGTTGATATGAGAGAAGGAAGGGGTGCCATCCAGAGAGACCTTTATAAACTTGAAAGGTGGGCCCATGTGAACATAATGAGGTTTAACAAAGCAAAGTGAAGGAGCTGGGCTTGTTCACCCTGGAGAAGGGAAGGCTGCAGGGAGACTTTATTACAGCCTTCCAGTGTTTAAAGGGTGATTATAAATAGGAGGGGAATCAACTTTTGACACAGGTAGATAGTGATAGAACAAGAGGGGAATGGTTTTAAACTAACGGAGAGGAGATTTAGATTAGATGTCAGGGGAAAGTGTTTCCCTGAGAGGGGGGTGAGGTGCTAGAACAGGTTGCCCAGAGATGATGTGGATGCCCCATCTCTGGAGATGTTCAAGGCCACGTTGGATGGGGTCCTGGCCAATCTCATCTAGTGCTTAATCTAGCAATTGTCATATGTGCTGGAGTGCTGGAACTCAATGATCCTTGAGGTCCCTTCCAACCCAAGCCATTCTGTGAACCAGATTGCCTTCAGAAAAAAATAACTAGCTGTGTGTTTGGGCTGGTCATACGTGTCTACTGCTAGCAATCGTTGGAAGGTGTGGTGAGAGATACCAAGGCTTTATCTGCTTAGGGAAAAAGACTATTTTTCTAAGAGATACGAAAAGAACAAATAGAAATTTGCACTACTGAGGGCTAACACATACCGCCACAAGCCTATTAAGATAATCTTGTGTTATCCTAGAAGGTCTTTTCCCAGTCAGATATGGGCACTTCAAGAAGCAGGAACAGGAACCCCTGCAATCAGCAGTTTTCTCAAGAAAGTTTTTCTTGAGTCTCCTTGCGTGGATCCTGAGCCGAGCTAATTTAATACTGTGATTAATTTTTTTTGTGGTACTTTTCTCTGAAACCTACGTATTGTTCTTTAGATCTATCAGTGACTCATTCCTAACTGCATAATACTGATAGAGCTATAATCTGGTGACAAGGTGTGTGAGATTTGTTTTCTCCTAAGACTGTGTAGGCCAAGAAAGTGTTATCTTTTGACGAGGGAGTCTGGATTTACACTCCACTACTGGCTCTTTATAGTGATCCTCATTAGATCCTTCTTTAGAATTAAGTTTAACAATCATGTCATTCTGACCTTAGAGAAGCAAGAATTGGTTAACTGAATTGGACTATTTGGTTGAATTAATAGATCATTCATTTGAAATCTTCTTGTAGTTTCTTCCACACTTTCTTACTTGGGAAGGCTTGAACAGACCTCTTGAATAGCATCACAAAATCTTTAGCAGCATCTTATTTGAGGTATGTGTTAATATATCTTCAAGGTTATGTGAAAATCTGTTCTAGCAAAAGCTCAGTTTTAGGAATTCCATATTTGCTTGTGCAACTGGGAGAAAACAATCTACCTACAATGATTTGTGGTTATAGAGGNTACTAGTGGGCCCTGTTTTATCCTGTCTATTTCTGTCTACACAGGATATATTCTGTGTCTCCTTTATGATGCAATCTGACTGTTGGTTTTACTTAGAGCTTTTTGCTAAGAAAGGCCGAAAACCAGAGAAAATAACGGACTGAGCTGAAGAAAATGAACCTGCTATTTCAATTTCAGGTGCTACTTTACAGATGTAAAAACTTTCTGGATTTCGCTTTTTGTTGAGGTCATTAGTTCAATGGGAAGAGTCTTCAGGGGGCAGCAAAGGGACAATGTCAGTCTGTATCCTTGTTTCCTTTGGTTGTTTGTTCATTAAGCTATAATAGATTTATAGTACTCAAGATTGTGTCTTTGTTTCAAAGAGGTGCTCTGTCTTGATTTGAAGGTCTTGTTTAATTACTGTTGCAGCTGAAACTTAGTCTTATTTCCAATTTGAATTTGACTTGATCTGTCTATCGTACTGCTTGGTTTTCCTCTGCTTCACTACAGACCCTGCTTGGACGCAGCATCCCTGGAGGCCTCTTCTTGTCTGTTTCAATTCTAGATTCATTTTAATTCACTGCTTTGTTAGTAAGCATCAATTCAGTAGATATGATTTGCATTTTTCTTTCTGTATGTATAGTGTGAATTTGGCTTAGTTCAAGCCCACAAACTATTTTAATAGGTTTGTATGTTGAGGTACTCCAGATCATTCTGTATAGGTGTCCTATCTTTGCTCTTTTTCATTCTACCTCTTTTTGTCATCTGTAGCTGTTTCAAGATTGCATTAGCCTTATTTCAGAATCACTCATAAAAATGTTATGCATTCTGAAGTCCATTGCCAGCCCTGAGAAATTATAGTAAAAATGTTTCATAATATTTTCCCTTTTGTGGATATTTCTAGAGGAGAATGATATAAATATTTTTTGTCCGTATCTTCATGCTCCTTCGAAGTCAAATCAACCTGAGAATACTTGAGATTCAAAGCATGTCTCTTTAATTCAAGGACAGATTGAGTATCTTGTAAAAGCAGCAACCTCAGTCTTCATATTGGCAGAAAATAAAGCTGAATCTACTTTAACCAGAAAGGAGCAGTGAAAATCAACAGTTTACGAACAGGAAACAGAGAGACTGCTGGGAGTACACCAAATCTGAGCCTTTTGAGGAATTGTCAGAGGAAGATGAGAGGCAGTCTGGAATTGAGGGGGAATAGTAAGTCTCTAGAGAGGACAGGATTCGAGCTGCAGCTGTCATACAGGTGGAGGAGGAATTATCCAAGCCAAGAAAGAGCATTGAAAGGAAATTCTTAAAAGAATAGATAAAGAAACAGAATAGCAGAATCATGTGATGGGAGGATGAACAGGGAGCTGGTAACGATCTGGAAACTGAAAATGAAGGAAACCACAGACTTCATTTGATGTTAAAACAAAGTTCATCTGGCACAAAAACTTGATGGAGGCTTTCCAGCAGGAAAGGAACCAACCACAAGCAGGTCACTTGTGTGCAGTAGAATAGGAAGAAAGCAGTACATTGCCAGTATTTAGACAAGAGAAAGCAGCTCAACCCAAAGGATAATCCCAAGGAAGAATGGTCAAACTCAGTGCAGTATAGCACTGTATAGATTTGCAATAGCACTAAACATTTTACTTTATCTTCTGTAGAGGTCTGTGGTCTCCAGGAACAGGCAGAAACGTCAATAATTATCAGAGAGTCATAGAAACACTTAAGTTGGAATGGACCTACCCTGTGGACAGGGTTGCTGTTCACTAGATCAGGCTGCCCAGGGCCCATCCAACCTGGCCTTGAGCACCTCCAGGGATGGGGCATCCACAGCTTCTTTGAGCAGTCTGTGTCAGTGCCTGACCACCCTCTGAGTAAAGAATTTTCTTCCTAATACATAATCTAAATCTCCCCTCTCTTAATTTGAAACCATTTCCCTTTATCCTGTCACTAAATTGTGAGGTAGTTTGTTCTCCCATTAGTGATGCAGGACTGAAATTTTTAACGTTTATTGAAATAATTCTTTTGTAATTTATTGAGGGGATTAATAAAGAAATTCAGGTGTTTAAATTTCTTAATCTAGACTTTCAGCTAAAATCTATTGAAACAGACAAGTCTGTTTCTGTTTATTTCAGAGAACTTAGAAATGCACCTAAGTTCATCTGCTGGATTGTGTATTTTAGAAATTTTTGCATGCAGGACATTTTTTTTTTTCAAGTCAAACTGCAAAAATATTTATTCTACTCAGTGCTAGAGGTAGTTTGACAGATAACACCACTGTTTCTAAACTGACATATACCTACTCCTCCTTCAAAGAGAAGAATCTGTGTCAACTCTGCAAAGTTGCTAGGACAACATGAAGGAACTTATGAATTCTCCTTCTCAAAGAGCTGCACTTTTCTTCCTGCTGCACTAATTACATTACTCTATATTTATCACAGTTCAGGAGAAAAGTGACAGTTAAGCTATGACACTTCTCTGGAGGATTGCCAATGTATTTATAACCAGAGTGAAAATGGGGACATGTAACTGAAATGAAATAGAGACACTTGCCACACTGTGCTATCAACTGTATTTCAGATATAAGGTTTCTTTTTCTATTAGTAACCTATTTAAGAATCAATATAGTGTTTGCTTTAGAAGTAATAGAATTTGGCAACATAACATTTGTTTTTAAACAGAGCACCAGTAAAGTAACCTAAATTTTACTCTTGTGTAGGATTGGTTCCCATTACCAGGGATAGTTGAAGATTTTCTTTGAACTTCCTGTTTCTGCCACCATAATGTTAATAAAAATTGGGAAATCCTCTCAACGCAATCTTTTCTAGCTTGAAAAATTAATATGTTTATAATGATTCACCAAGATATCCTATTTCACTTTGGTTATCTGAAATCAGCATCTTGATTATTATATAATTATTATAGTGTTATAATTATTTATATGTTAATTATTTATAAATATATATTTTTTTATTTTTTTATTTTATTTTATTTTTTTTTACCAAAGAGGGATTAATTTCACCTTGGAAGTCTCTGTTAAAATTTCAGATTGATCATATACAAAATATTTTGAATGTCTCATAAGAGGAGTCAAGTGATTATTTGGNTGAGCACCTCCAGGGATGGGGCATCCACAGCTTCTTTGAGCAGTCTGTGTCAGTGCCTGACCACCCTCTGAGTAAAGAATTTTCTTCCTAATACATAATCTAAATCTCCCCTCTCTTAATTTGAAACCATTTCCCTTTATCCTGTCACTAAATTGTGAGGTAGTTTGTTCTCCCATTAGTGATGCAGGACTGAAATTTTTAACGTTTATTGAAATAATTATTTTGTAATTTATTGAGGGGATTAATAAAGAAATTCAGGTGTTTAAATTTCTTAATCTAGACTTTCAGCTAAAATCTATTGAAACAGACAAGTCTGTTTCTGTTTATTTCAGAGAACTTAGAAATGCACCTAAGTTCATCTGCTGGATTGTGTATTTTAGAAATTTTTGCATGCAGGACATTTTTTTTTTTCAAGTCAAACTGCAAAAATATTTATTCTACTCAGTGCTAGAGGTAGTTTGACAGATAACACCACTGTTTCTAAACTGACATATACCTACTCCTCCTTCAAAGAGAAGAATCTGTGTCAACTCTGCAAAGTTGCTAGGACAACATGAAGGAACTTATGAATTCTCCTTCTCAAAGAGCTGCACTTTTCTTCCTGCTGCACTAATTACATTACTCTATATTTATCACAGTTCAGGAGAAAAGTGACAGTTAAGCTATGACACTTCTCTGGAGGATTGCCAATGTATTTATAACCAGAGTGAAAATGGGGACATGTAACTGAAATGAAATAGAGACACTTGCCACACTGTGCTATCAACTGTATTTCAGATATAAGGTTTCTTTTTCTATTAGTAACCTATTTAAGAATCAATATAGTGTTTGCTTTAGAAGTAATAGAATTTGGCAACATAACATTTGTTTTTAAACAGAGCACCAGTAAAGTAACCTAAATTTTACTCTTGTGTAGGATTGGTTCCCATTACCAGGGATAGTTGAAGATTTTCTTTGAACTTCCTGTTTCTGCCACCATAATGTTAATAAAAATTGGGAAATCCTCTCAACGCAATCTTTTCTAGCTTGAAAAATTAATATGTTTATAATGATTCACCAAGATATCCTATTTCACTTTGGTTATCTGAAATCAGCATCTTGATTATTATATAATTATTATAGTGTTATAATTATTTATATGTTAATTATTTATAAATATATATTTTTTTATTTTTTTATTTTATTTTATTTTGTTTTACCAAAGAGGGATTAATTTCACCTTGGAAGTCTCTGTTAAAATTTCAGATTGATCATATACAAAACATTTTGAATGTCTCATAAGAGGAGTCAAGTGATTATTTGGAAAAAATCATAGAATCATAAAATGGCTTGGGTTGGAAGGGATCTCAAGGGTCATCAAGTTCCAGCATCCCTGACGTAAGACTGTTAACAATTGCTAGATTAGGCACTAGATGAGATTGACCAGGGCCCCACCCTACCTGACCTTGAACATTTCCTGGGATGGGGTATCCACAACATCTCTGGGTAACTGTACCACTCAGCTTGGTATCATCAGCAAACTTATTTGAGGATGCACACAATCCCATCATCTGTGTCACTGATAAAGATGTTGAAGTGTATGGGTTCCGAGATGGAGCCCTGGGGGACACCACTCATCACTGGCCTCCACCTTGACATACAGCCATTGACCACAGTCCTCTGACCTTTCAATCAATTCCTTATCCACTNTTGCATGCAGGACATTTTTTTTTTTCAAGTCAAACTGCAAAAATATTTATTCTACTCAGTGCTAGAGGTAGTTTGACAGATAACACCACTGTTTCTAAACTGACATATACCTACTCCTCCTTCAAAGAGAAGAATCTGTGTCAACTCTGCAAAGTTGCTAGGACAACATGAAGGAACTTATGAATTCTCCTTCTCAAAGAGCTGCACTTTTCTTCCTGCTGCACTAATTACATTACTCTATATTTATCACAGTTCAGGAGAAAAGTGACAGTTAAGCTATGACACTTCTCTGGAGGATTGCCAATGTATTAATAACCAGAGTGAAAATGGGGACATGTAACTGAAATGAAATAGAGACACTTGCCACACTGTGCTATCAACTGTATTTCAGATATAAGGTTTCTTTTTCTATTAGTAACCTATTTAAGAATCAATATAGTGTTTGCTTTAGAAGTAATAGAATTTGGCAACATAACATTTGTTTTTAAACAGAGCACCAGTAAAGTAACCTAAATTTTACTCTTGTGTAGGATTGGTTCCCATTACCAGGGATAGTTGAAGATTTTCTTTGAACTTCCTGTTTCTGCCACCATAATGTTAATAAAAATTGGGAAATCCTCTCAACGCAATCTTTTCTAGCTTGAAAAATTAATATGTTTATAATGATTCACCAAGATATCCTATTTCACTTTGGTTATCTGAAATCAGCATCTTGATTATTATATAATTATTATAGTGTTATAATTATTTATATGTTAATTATTTATAAATATATATTTTTTTATTTTTTTATTTTATTTTATTTTGTTTTACCAAAGAGGGATTAATTTCACCTTGGAAGTCTCTGTTAAAATTTCAGATTGATCATATACAAAACATTTTGAATGTCTCATAAGAGGAGTCAAGTGATTATTTGGAAAAAATCATAGAATCATAAAATGGCTTGGGTTGGAAGGGATCTCAAGGGTCATCAAGTTCCAGCATCCCTGACGTAAGACTGTTAACAATTGCTAGATTAGGCACTAGATGAGATTGACCAGGGCCCCACCCTACCTGACCTTGAACATTTCCTGGGATGGGGTATCCACAACATCTCTGGGTAACTGTACCACTCAGCTTGGTATCATCAGCAAACTTATTTGAGGATGCACACAATCCCATCATCTGTGTCACTGATAAAGATGTTGAAGTGTATGGGTTCCGAGATGGAGCCCTGGGGGACACCACTCATCACTGGCCTCCACCTTGACATACAGCCATTGACCACAGTCCTCTGACCTTTCAATCAATTCCTTATCCACTAACAGTCTACCCTTCAAATCCATCTCTCTTCAATCTAGAGATAAGGATTTGGTGGAGGACCATGTCAAATCTCTAGATCCCTAAGTTTCTGCTAAAATTCTAAAGGAGAAAAATCCTAAGAATGAATAAACTCACTTCTCAGACATTCTTGCCCCTCTATAGAGCTAAGGAATCATTTTCTCTGATTGCTGAACATCATCCCTGGGGTGAGCACGGGTGATGATCTCTAAGTCACTTATATATGCACCTGCTTATTCTCTTTCTGCAGCAGCATGGCAAGGAAGCAATATTCTGAACTACTGTGACAATAGGGGTGTAAATTCTTTTAATGCCAGGTTAGATTGGCAGATAACTCTTTCTCCCCAGGGAGCAAGGAGAAAGCAGGGGAGGATGCACTTTTAGATGCTTCAAGAGCTAGTCTTCTAAAACTTGAAGCATTAAGACTATTAAAGTAACTTCTATCCTGTTTGACCATAATTGAAATAGCTGTGAGACTAATTAGAAATAACATTTTTTTTAACTTGGAGCATTGATAATTAGGTACTTACTAAAAAGAAAAGGGATCAAGCAGAGAACACAAACAGTGGTATGAGAATCATAACGTGCTATTTTTTTCTCAGAATCTTGCACTGTTTTTCTGTGCTGCCTATTAGATATGTCTGAATGTGTTGGAAGTGCTTTATGGTATCCATATGCACTGACTTACTTTTAGGCTGTTTGACTTTCTAACTGCCGTTATATCTTGAATTGCTTCAGTGCTGTTTTGAGTAGAGGGACATGATAGGATGTCCCAAATATATATGAACTTCTAGTATCTCCATGACTCATTATGTTCAGTACAGTTTCCTGGACAAATTCCAGTTTAAAGTTTTGGACTATTTCATTGCAAGATGAGCCCTGTTGTTGTATCACTTTTTTTCTAGTTAATAGTAGGAGATGAAAAACTGCAAACATTCATCATGGTAGTCCTATGGAAAAAGAAAGAATATAATGTTTGATTTTTTTCTTTCTCATCTTCTGTCATGATGGGGTCATGTTGCAATACAAATATATATATGAATACAAACTTCAGGAATCAGAAATCTAAAACAGAAGTTTCTTACAGATATTTGTATCTAGTTTTGTTTTGTGTTTCTAATTTTACCTTACCAATTTGAGAAACAAGACAGAGACCTTTTAAAGTCCACATCAAAACAAATTCAATTTACACTGCTTAGTTTGACAGCTGAGAACTGTAGGCTTGGAGAGAAGACACATCTACAATAAATGACATTAGATTCTCTAAGTAAATGTGCTTTCAATATTTACAAAGTTTTTGGCCTCAAATTCTTTGAACATATGTGTTTTATAAATGTAACATTGCTTCTCGGAAGCTTTGGAGTATTCTTATGTCGTGAAATCACTTTAACAGATGGTTAAATTTATGACCCTGAAAATTCAGTGGATGTCAGCAAAGATTCGCTGGAATGGGTTTTTCCCTGTCTGAATCAGATCTTACCAAGTGAGAAATAAGTCTGTATTATCTACCTGAAAGTGTTGTTCATATCAACAATTCATACATATCCAGTATTTCTATGCAATAATTCAAATAATTTTTGTCAGTGATATATTGCAAACAGATTTTTTCTTTTTATTTTTATTTTCAAGGAAGACATTATCTTACATCTTTCTTTTGAAGGACATGTACTTCTGTCCTGCATTTTTTACAGACAAAGAAGTCTTCAACAGTAAAGATATCTGCAGATGATATGAAATTTGAATGATTTTTGGAAAAGATTGATTCAAATGAGTAAGTAAGAGTCAATATGTCAAACAGGAGGATGAGAGGGATTAAAAATATCTACAGAAGATAGTCAAGAGTTGATTCCATGAAGTCACATGTGAGAGAAAGAGTATGTAGTTCAAGCAACGCAAAACTCAGTGCTGAGGAGGGATTTTAAACGCTGAATGTCAGAGTAGCATATTTAGTCATTTCTGTAATGTTTTTCGTGCCAGTACTCATGAAACTTAAAAACAATAGAATAAAACTTTATCCTCATAAAATATTGCATTAAAACCATGACAGTGTTTTATATATCTTACAGTTGAAAAGCTGGCACATATCTAAATGTATTCTTCAGGGAGCAAAGCATTCTCAAGAGAAACGGTTTTCTGGCTTAAACCAGAAAACCTGCTCCAAGAAACATTCATCAAGTGGAAATGTGGTATGTCTTTGAGACAGAAGCATGAAAAGGTCCTCCTCAGCATATAGTTAAAGAACTTCAGTTCAGATACGACCTTTAAAACTGTTCAGCTGTTGACTCTTAAAAAATAATTGAATGAACACTGAATTATGGGTAGAAAGATTTTTCTGTATGTGTCCAGTAGTAAGACTTGAACATGTATTGAAAAGATATGCCTCCTTCTTCTGTAGATTTTATGACCAGAACAATTCTGTTTTCAGTTCTGGACATAACAATATTAAAACCAGATCATGTTTCAGTAAGTAAAGGAAAAAGCTAGGGGTAAGCAGAAGAAAAAAATAATAACAACAAGAAGGCATTATAACTTTGCACCTAAAAAAAGGTATAATTTTTAAAGATGCTTAACACCTATATCTCCTATTGATAAGCCTTAATATGATGATGACTCAGAGCTCTAAAGGCACCATGTTGTTCTTGTTGCTCAAGTGCAATAAAAGGAGTGCATAGAGGCAGCCATAACGTAGCTGGGATTTTATCTACGTAGATACCAGGAACAGGCATTTACCCTTAGAAAAGAAACTAGCTTCCTGTCCAGAGTATCTTTTGGGTACCTTGGTGTCCAGGCCTGATGTGAGGATGATCGAGCCATCTTTAGTCTTTCTTCTTGGAGTTTTTCTACGTTGCATTAAAAATGTACAGGTACTTTTCAATGTGTTTTGCCCCTGAGGAATTAAAGATAAAGGAAATAATCTTCTGTTCTTTTATTCCCCCCACAGAAGCTAAATTTGATTTGCTCTTTTTTAGATTGACTTGTAAGAAAGTTCACAAAGAGTGTTTAAAACTTAAGAAATAGAAATCTTGCTGCTGATTTATTTTCCTTCCCACTGTCATCTTCTTGCTGTGACCCTTTCAGCACTGTAGGACAGGATCTACTACTACGTTCTCTCTTCTGCCTGCAGCTTACATTAGAGATACACTGAGCTGAACTTCAGCTGCAGCTTTAGGACCAAAGATTTATCAGAAGGATACAGTGATCTGCATATCAGAAGGAATAGTGATATGCAGAGTTAATTATAAAAAGAGGGCTGCTTTGTGTCCTCAGGCACTACCTGGAACACAAAATGCACCATTCAAGGATCAGCCCAGAGCTGCACCACAATCTCTCCTCTCCAGAAGCTGGCTGGTCCCTCACCTTGGGAAGCCTCCTCTAGCATGAAAAATCCCAAGCAATGCTTCATAAGCACTGCTTGCATTTTGCAAAGGGAATGATTGTGGTCTGTTTGCTTTTTCAGCCAGCATCTATTGTCACTATAAAGAAAGGCAAACAGGATAAAAATTCTCCCCAGATGGCAGCCTCACAGATGAGAAGGTGCTGCCTTTTTTATTTTTTTTTCACTTTCTCATTTGTTGAAAACTTTCTACTCCTTTTTCTGCTTTAATTTCATCTTGCTGGCATTTTCCAAGTGAACATGTTTTCTTCATACGTGAATATTCTTTTTGCTAAACCGAGGTAATATCATTGGCAAATGTCCCTGGAAAGAAAAAGAAACAAGCTCTTTATATCATGATCAGTACTACTTGTTTTAAACATCAAACGTTTTTATGTGCAGTCTTTCAGAAGGCCAACATAAAAGCATCATGCTATTTGACCTCTTTGTTCTTGTTTGTAAATAATCACTAATCAAGGGTCTTTCCTTGTCTCTAGGGCATATGGTAGCTGTAGTTTACATTTATTGTCCTTCTAAGGCTTCCAGATAATAAATGCATTTCCAAATTGATAAGATTTTCCCTTGTTTTTGTGCAATAACTGGGATGCTGACAGATGATGACTATGGGTCACAGTTTACAGTCTGCTTAATTATGCCTACAAAGGACGTGAGAATTAATATGTACCCTCTTGAAGGAAGGCACAGAGAAAGTTGATGTTGTTTTGCCATAGATACCTACAAAAGGTAAGTCTGAATTTCTAGATAACCTGCTGCCTACAACAGAGAATTTGTCACATTGCGAAGAAGGGAAATACAGGCTTGCAATTACTATTCTTACAAAGTGTACTAAGGCTGTTTTGTGGCTTTGATGGCAAGTGACAATATTGTTTGCATCTGGCTTTTCTCCCTTCCCAAATAGTTGCCTCAGTTAT
The DNA here is from genome assembly GCA_013399175.1 of Odontophorus gujanensis. Taxonomy (NCBI): domain Eukaryota; kingdom Metazoa; phylum Chordata; class Aves; order Galliformes; family Odontophoridae; genus Odontophorus; species Odontophorus gujanensis. Next base: position 84,422 of record VXAB01007391.1, on the reverse strand, counting down.
TTCCAAAACTGCATGTTGACTGGGAGATTGATGGCTGGCATAAGACAAAGCTGTACTAGAGAAGCTAATATTTAGCAATACGAGCAATTGTGGCAACCTTTGTCTATATTTTATTACTGTAGTTATAGCCTCAGAACCAATTGAATTAACATAAATGATATGGAGTGCTGCTTGTTAGAACTTGAATGTTCTAGACAGAAACAAATAAGTTCATTCACATTTTAGTTTGGCCAAAATCCTGCTTAATTTCTCCTACTTAAATCCTATTTTTCCTTCCATAGGGAGAAAACAAAAGACTTCTCACGATAGCTATTATCCCTACATTTGGAGAACTCACCAGAAATACGGTGAGCCTGGATCCAACCTGAGTGGACTAATGTGAAGGAAAGATTTGAACCACAACTGCTTCCACTTTGGTGGAAAGAGGTGAAGTTTTATTTTTGTGAGGTTCACATGTTTGAACTGTTCTACTTTGTATTAAACAATTGTCCACTAAACGAGAGAAAATAAGAGAGTAAGAGAACAGTTGAATAAGTTCATATAACTGGAAACAGAGAGGTAAGCCTACTTAGTTGGGTCTGCTTCTGAGACATGCATGTTTTCAGTCATTTGAGATACATTGCAAATAAGTAAAAACAAAAAACAAAAAACCTGTGAATTTGGTAGCTTACAATTAGGGGATCTTGTAACTAATTGTCAGTGTGAAAATTTATCTACCTTGCAATGGAAATGGATCTGAGAAATTGAACCATTAGTGAAGCTCATTCTCGTTGATGCTGATGGCTTGATTTAGTTTTCATTTTTCAGAGTCCCTGTGCACATTTGTCTAAATGCTCAGAAATATATATATGATAATTGTATATAAATAACCATGGAATAGATTTTCTGACCTCACTTCAGGCGTCTGTGCATTAACTAGCAGTTCCATGAATATTCTGTCTTTGATTTCAGTTAAAGAACTTTTGTAGATGTTCAGTGTACAGAAAATAAGGAGGATTGAAAGATGCATTTTCTTTTCCTCTCATTAATTCTGTTTTACACTTAGAGACTAAAGTAATTAACATTGATTTAGAGTGAATGTAGATGAAACCCATAATTTCTTAGCTGAAATTTAGGACAAAGCTTGAAGAATAAAACCTTGAGAATAGTACTAGAAAAATACTCAGATTTTCCATGGATATATATTTTATTGTCAAGAAATATGTTTGAAGGAGAAAGTTGTACATCAAATACTGACGTTTCCTTTCATCTAACAGGCTTCATTTATCTAACTCTTGACATCAAGAGATGAAGACATACCCTAATGACTGAGATTAAGATATGTCCTCTCACATCAGGTCTGAAAGTTGTGCCTAGTTATTGGAATGAAAGTAATAAAAATGACATAACTATATTTTACTTGATTAGAACTCTCCTTATGTTAACCAGCATACTACAGAAAAGTTATGGGCTAATGAAATTTTATATGAGGGCTTTTAAACATAAAACAACTGTATAGTACTGAAAATTTATGGATCATTTATTCAACTACTGGAGTGCAGTTCTGGACAGATCAAACATTGAGCTAGAGGACTGGAGACTTAAATTTCTTTTTTTTAGAGGACAAAGGAAATCGATAGGAAATAGTGTTGTTCTCAGGGCTGTAGTCGGCATGACCTCTGTCTGTTGTAGATTCGTCTGTTCAGCTCAAAAAGAATCATGAGGCTAGATTGTGAGCCCACAGGAAATGTTTGCTTCAGTGGAATAAAGAAGGGATTATCATTACCTCTGTATTCAAGCACCACCTCGTTCAGCACTCATTACCTTCATTAGTCATGCTGATGAGGTGATGGAAATGGCTTTGGATTATGTGTTTCTGCTTCATTCTGCCAGGAAGCTCACTGTTGCCCAAATTGGATCTCAAACCAGGTTGACTTGAGAAACAACTGCTGTTGGTGCATGAATCATTATCACAGTATGTAGTCTCATCTCTAGTTGTGCGATGGGTTCAGCACTGGATTGTGACAGTGGTTCTTCTGAGCCTGCATTATCCAGTACTCTGCATTCATGTATCTGAAGCATTGATGTTTGATGGAAAGAAAATCCAAGAGGAACTTTGTATTACAGGTTGTGTGAAGTTCTGGACCACAAAATATAAAATGATCTATGATACAGCCCTTGGGATCTTAAACTCCAGTGTACAGCTTGTGCCTATCCACTCTGAAACCTGATGTGTATGCCTCAGCAAGTCAACAAAATGAGTATGCTTGTGTGCATGTAGCCACATAAATCTCTGCCCTTGTAGACAAAACTGTGCTTCTGCAGTCCAAACTGAAGCCATATATCTGAAGTAAGGGAAGGTGCTCTTCCTGTGCTAGTTCTTTGCCTGTTAGACTTCAGTGAGACTTCAGTATGGCTCTGTAGCCAAATAAAATAAATTTTTGGCAATCAGGAGAAAGGACGTATGGAGACAAAAATATTTTGATGTGTCTACTCCAGTTGCATATAAACTTTTCTGAAAATTGAATTTGTTTAAACGTCAAAGGCAATTCACATGGGATCAGGAGCTGCATATTTTGAAGAAGTTCATTTCAGGACAAATCTACTTTCCAAATACTGTTGCAAACCTTATACAGGTTGATTCACCTTCTCCAGGATTCTTGCTGACTGGTCTGGGCTGGACCTGGTGACTGCACTCTGGCTGCTGTCAGTCTTTTCTAGCAAGGGAGCACTTTAAAAATGTCACAGACAGTCATAATGTTTGTAATTGCTGGTATCATTAAACATGTGGCATTGGTTAAGGAACATTCCAAACCCCAGTAAGTGGCTTCTGTGCAATCTGAGAGCTGGTTGTATCAGAGATATAGCATGCTTGGTGCAGCATCCTGAGACTTCTATGGGTGAATGTGTGCTAAGAAGTAAATATGACTTTATGCAAATAATTTGTTTTTCAGCTGATCAGTTTGAACTGGTGCTAGTCCCTGTCCACTGCTGGGGATTAGTGCTTTTCCATGCTGCTTTGGCTTCTTTGCCTTTTCCACTCTCCTCAGACTCTCCTCCAAAACCATTTCCTGAGCTCTGCCGGTGTGGCCCTTAACTGTGTGCTTGTAAAAGATCTTCTGTGCATCTTTTCTGCTGGATTCATCCCCAGATGCTAATGCAATGAAAACATTGTTAATGCTGTGTTTTGTAACAATGGTTCTCAAAGCCTGTCCTTGTAGGTCTTCGTGTGAGCTGGATGCACGGTTGGTGCTGGCTCCTTTGTGTTCCTCAAAAATACTGAAAACCAGCTCAGAGTATATTGCTGAGAGAAATTTTCTGTTGCTGGACCAGAACCCAAGGAAAGTAGGTAACCAGACTCATTGATTAATTAATTAACCAGAATGAATTTTTGTAGTTAATAATGAGAAATGAACATAAGTTAGCACCCATAATTCCTCCTGAATGGGGAGCAGTGAACACTTTGACAGGGAGTCTGCACAATCTCATTTAACTGTCTGCTATGGAATGAAGGAAAATATATGCCAGAAGTGCCTGTTTTCCTCATAATTCTAAATGAAGAATATGGAGCCTGGCTCAGGTGTAGCTAGCCAGGGCATGTCAATCCCATTTCACTTGCTTCATTGGAGGAAAGAAAAGAAATTCTTAATTGAAAGATTACTCACATTCTTTTGAACAATATTTAGGCACTTAGCAGGCTATATTTTCAAAATTAAAACTGTGATGTTTGAAGTTTTATTACCCCCTCAGACAAAACTGAAATCCTCATGCAATGAAAATGCTGTAGAATATCCTCTACGAGCATACTGACATCCAGAGTACATCCTTTCAGGTCGTGTTGTGTAAACAGAAAGAAAGTTTCTGACAAAAACAAACAAACAAAGACAACATTGAAGAGAACCCTAGTTATATTGGTGTGTTGTGTTTTGGTGTAAATGTTATATGAGTTACAGCAGCTTGAGAATCCAGATGCTGTTTTTGTTAAAACACAATTCCAGACCCGCTGGTGCATTGTTTATTCCCCCAGAGAGTAAGCATTTCCTCTCAAGACATTTTAGGAAAAGGATTACTACTTTATATTTGTTAAACCAAACTACCCATAATAACATGCTCTGTGACTTGACTGGAGTTCGCTCTAGATCAAGAACTAATACTGGGATACATTTCCAGGAGATATCTGTATTTATAAATGCAGCAGCAAACATCCTTTTGGATGTCTGTTTTTCTGGAAGGAACACACAGCACATTAAAGAGCTGAAAGAAATGCTTCATTTTTCTTTCCATTGGCATAAATATTTGAAGGCAGTTTTTCTGCTTGTTTGTTATAAGCTCTGATCAAAAAGTCGGTGTTTATAATTCTGAAAATTTTGCAAAGAGAGGAATCAAAGGATAATAACACAGGCATTATGCATTTATTGATGATTATCTCTGTGTGAATTTTTTTCTATTAATCTGAAAACAGATTAATTTGTGCAGGCTGTGTTTATTTATGCTTTTCTCATGGCATTATAATGTATATGTACACATAGGCAGTTTACTTAAACATGGATTGTAAATGAGCTATACTCAGTTTCACCTGGCCAATTTTCTAGCAGTCACAGGGCAACACATCATTATTGATTGACAAGTTATTGATTTATATTCTAATTATGGGAGCATCTACTCCATTTAAGTGCATTTGCTGTATGCATTATGTATACAGATATATACACATTATGTGCACAGAGATATATATATTTAACAAATGTACTCTTTATACACATTTATATATCTTCTCAGTTTATTATATGCTTGCATACAGGTTTCTGTAAGCAAATTCCTATAGAATCATTCAGGTGGAAGGGATCTTTAAAGGTCATCTGATCCAACTCCCCTGAAATGAACAGGGACACCTACAGCTAGATCAGATTGCTTAGAGCCCAATCCAGCATGGCCTTGGTTGTCTGCAGGGACTCATCCCTTTTCAAGGGGAAGATTTGAGCAGCCAATACTCTGGGAAAATGTACAGAACAAAATTGATCTTTGCTTTTTATTTGTGTGAGGCCCAGGACAAAATTTTTGCTATATGACCTTAAAGAAGTAGTATGGTCAGATGTTCTTAAAGACCGTCGTAGGTTATCATATGATAACCCTCAAGGAACAAAGTCGTTAACAGAATCCCATGATCAGCTCTATCACAAGTCAAGTCAAGCTATACTGAATGTTCTTGCATTTCAGCGGTGAAATGCTTGTAGTGAAGGCTAGTATATGGAATGGATGTTGAAATTAAAGGGTTGTCTTCTCTTTCCCCTCAGCCTCCCTGACAAGAGAAATCACAAAATACAATGATTTGGGAAGTGTTGTGCTCTGTATGTCATGCAGTCATTTTACCCTAGCACAAAACCACCATGAAATTTATTTTTCTGCCTGGGTGCTCTAAACTGGCATGCGATGTCAGGTCAAAAATGCACTTAGGCACTGTGAACCACCCACAACCTCACGTAGAAGAAAGCTCTGTACGCAGACAGAAGCTGGGAACATGATGTCCGTGCTGTTAAAACAGCTTGAACTGAAGAAAACCAGTTTAAAATACAATCTTTTATCAGCTGCAGGCTGTTGTCATGAGTGAAAAAAGTAAATATGCCTAGCTGCCTTTTCTGGCTGATAGCCCACAATGACTCTGCCCAATAGAAGCATTTAGCATGGCTCTGTTCCCCGTGGCACGGTCAGGATGTGGCTGGTATTGATGTGGATGGGTGGTTGTGGCCTGAGTTGAGGAGCCCTGGGAGATCCTTGTGCTGGCAGAGCCCCAGGTCTGGGATTTATCACGGCTAGAGAGAAAATCAGAGTTTTTACGTATATGGAGAAAACCTGTTCAACTGCCTTCAAAAATGCATTGAAGAGATGAGATTGAAAAACAGCTATCTATCTAGGCAGGTGGAAGAAGGCAACTTGCCATTTAATTTTCATCTTTTCAGCCCTATAGCACTGAGAAATGTAAGCTGACAGCTCAATACAAAGAGTTCTCAGAGGCTTAATGTGTTCGTGTCAGATGAAAACAAAACCTGAAATTAGCTTTTTAAGGGGTTTTGTCTGCTACAGATAGGAACTGAAAGGCTGTTACAGGCTGGATTCCTGGAACACAGCTAGGGAGGGGAAGAAGAAGATGAGTGTCACGGAGGGCTAGTGGTGGGGCAACCAAGTGGATTAATGGAAAGTAATCATAAAATGGTTATTTACCTTCATAATTAGTCTGAGTTGCAGAAAATCCAGGTAACTTGCTGAGGCTATAGATCAAACTGAGAATGATAAAAAATAGCTTTCTAAAGCTTAGAAAAGCTTGAAACTATGACAGCAATTTACTGAATTCTGGGTTTGCTGGTCCTTGACTTCCATTTTTTTAATAGCTTCATTTAATGTTTTATAAATAAATACCTATTTAGCCAGAAAACCTATATTTCCATAAAGAAAAAAAACCAAAACCCTTTCAGTTGGAATGGAGGAGGACCAAGGGTTGGATGACTGTGTCTTTACTGTGAAATGGTTACTGTCAAAAAGCTCAGGAGGAAGCTCATGCAGATAAGTCATGCTGCTGGGATTATATCCTTGAATGCTGGAGATGGAAACTGCTTCAGACTAGCTTGGAGGTCCTAGTTGTTGTCAGTAACCCTTAGCTAAGCACCACTGGACTCTGAGGATACTGAACAAATATTTGGGCAACGGCTACCTTATCTTTAATAAGAGCAACTCTGGATCTAAAAGGCTTGCTTCTGCCACCCACCAGTGAGGACTATGCTATGAATCATGGCAGAATCTCAGAAGAACAGGGAAGAAGTTTGTCTAGTCAGATATAAGAAGAGTTTTCTTGTCAAAGGACTGTTTAAGGGCCATCCTATAGTGAAGTAAGTATCTATCATTAATGCCATTCTTGTTCAAATTGGTGGTTGTGTTTCAGTTGGTATTTGACAAGTAGATTTCTTCCAAGCCATAACTGTTCTGTTGGAAAATCCCTAGGGTAGTGATAGCAGCAAGCTCTGAATAGCTTGCCGTGGATATCATCTGTACCATGCTCTGAGAAGCAGCTGGTGGTTTCACCAAAACACGTGTGCCCTGGCACAGGCTTAACAAGTCACACTGTGGGGAAACAGTGATTTTAAAAGGCTTCTGCATCTTGGTATGTGATTACACATAGTGTGAATCTGTGCTGAGCAGATGGCATTCCAGACATCCTCGAATTCAAGAACTTAGTCTATCTTTATGGGGGGTAAACTATTCAGTATCAGCTATGCAGTTCAAAAACTGCAGTTGGAAGGGTTTTGAATCATACTAGTGCTTCTGAAGTACCTGTGTGTTTCCATGAATGTGAGAGAACAGCTGATATGACAGCAAACAGGTGAGTCTTGTGATGAAATTTCATTAGATGCCCCAAACAACAGGGACGTCTCAGTGGGAAGGTGACCTGAAGGCAAGTGGTGAACTGGTGTTAGGCTACAGAGGTGCTGTCACCTGGTGCCACTCTACTACAACTGGATACCTGCACCAGGATCCACCCCTCCAGCTGCATGAATCTTCCCCGATAAAACTGAAGCAGGATGCTAAGTGTGGGAGAACAGTGTTGTTTCATTTCAGTACTGCTTCATTTTTTTTTCACTGTCCTTCCAGTAAAATCAGGGTATTTTGTGGAGCTTACTATCTGGCTTAAGTAGTTAGCAGATGATGCCATTTACAAAATTCATAATAGCTTAACCTGGGAAAATACCACAATGAATAAAAAATAGCCTTTATTGCATTTCATTTTCATTTGATATTTACTCTTCTTTCTTTAACCTTTATTTATCCACCTATGCACTATTCCAGGAGTCCAGAGCTTCATAGGCAGCTTACACTTAACTAAGCACTTAAACAAAAGTCACTGTGAAGGTGCCTCTCAGTTCTAGTTTTTATGTAACTGTCTTAACTGTCAAACAAGATAAAATGATTTAATGAGACACCATAATTTAGAGGATGACATGAGGGAGCTAAGCTACTGCACATGACATGCTTGTTCTAGTGAGTGTTTGCATTTAACACCTTCTGAGTGCCTGATTTCTGGGGTTTGTCTGTAGCAGACCCCTGGTTTGATGCTGATTTCATTAAAATGCAGTTAGTCTGTCAGTGAACACTTACATTCAGAATTAAAGACACCATTGGTCAGTTTACCATGGTGGTTAATTATGCTAAGCTGCAGTAAAATTTTAATCCCAATTAAAAGGCAGAGGAGTTTAATGGATGGTAGCTTTTCTAACAGAGATGTTCACTGTGTTTAGCATATAGATGTGCACTCATTCATCCTAGGTGATGGAGGCTGAATTTGCAAAGGCAGGCTAATCAGAGGTCTGGCAGTTAAATGCTGGATAAGATGGGTGAAATGTTTTGCTTTTTCTAGGTAGCAGGAGGATGCATGAACACAGCTGCAAGAATTGGTTGAGTTAAGCTCTAAATTCATAGACTCTTACCCCTTGTCACTTGTTTCTATGTTGATAGCTTTCTCTGATTCAGACTAACTGAAGTTTCTTTCCTGTTCTCAAACAAATGAGCTTTCAAACTAATCACTTTCATTTGTTTATTTGTTTGTTTCCATTGTAGAAAAATGTGATTTCAGATGGCTAGTGTTGTTTCCCCTAACCATAAATCAGATCCTGGTTGAGACAGGCTGTCTTTGGAAAGCACAGCTCCCCTTGCATTTCTCTGCTCAGATTTCGGTCTGTACTGTTTCTGAAGGAATCTGGGGTTGCCTGAGAGCTGAGTTCGGAGAGATAAGACCAAGGATACAGCATTTGGTACTGAAAAGGCTTAAACTGTCTGCTCCTTTCTACTTCTAAAACTGAAGAATATACATGATTCCTCTCCTGTCTTGATATAAAATGCAGCTTTAGCAAATGTTGTTTTAAGGGTTTTGTAGCTATGTACATTCAACTAGCAAATATCCATTTCTTTAGCAAAGTTTACAAAAAATGTATTTTGAAATACAATTCTTTGCGTGTCCTTATTTCAGGACTGGAGTTCAGTGTTGCTGTATATCGTGGGTTACTTTTCATTTGATTTTCCATGTGTCACGTGGTACCCTGTTTTTTAGTTGATGCAGAAAACACTTTTAGCAAACAAACAGATTTTTGAAAGGGCATCTGTGTAGGTTATGTATTTTATTACCAGACACCAAAGAATTTTAACTCCATGATGGCATGCAAGGCATAATGTGATGTCACTGCAAAGGGTGATCAATGGCAGAGTCTTCTGGTAAGGTGGAGGGACTGATTCATCTTCCCAGGTTTCCCCCTTTCCCACGTAGGATAGATCAGAGCTACCTTTGTTAAAGTTGATGGTTTTCTCCATAGTGAAAAGGGATTTTGAGATGGTATTTGGGCAGGAAATCAAGGCAGTTTGCAGCTCAGGTCATTACACTGTGCATTATTAGGATGGAGCATAGGTAACTTCCCCTTGACTCCATTTTTGTCTGTGTATTTACTTGTAGTATGGTCAGATTTCATCTATATCATTTTTAAGAGCCTGGGCTGTTTTGCAGGTGGTTATACTCCAGCCAGGGAAAAGAGCAAGGTCTTAAATAGCACTCTAGGCTGGAAGAAGATAAAAAGCACCGCATTAATCTGGTCATTCTGTTTGAATCTGTTGTAGGAATCATTCCCAGGAAGAGAATCATTTTTCTACTTAGTATTCTGAAGTTGCAGGTTTACAATCCAGTAATAAATGCTTCATTTTCTCTCCCCTCCTCATTTTCTTATTTTCTTGACCATCTCATGAGACTTCTCTGTCTTGTGTACCTCAACCTCACAGCACAAAAAGCACCAAGGACTTCATCGAATGTTGGGAGCACAGCAAAAGAGATTATTATGGGCTGCTGCTGTTGTTTTTCTCTTAGTAAAACAATTGCTATTTGAAACAAAGGGTGTTGTATGGAGATTTGCTGTGTAATAGAGTTATCAAGGAGAAATAATACAGCAGACAATGATTGTTTCATAACTCATTCAGAAGGCTATGATTAAATCTCATGATACGATTTATTGAATTCTGATAGAAAAAACAAACAAACAAAAAACACTAAAGCTAGGTACTAGAGTGAGAAACTCTAAATGGGTGATGATTAAGAAACTGCATCTGCACATCTGCCTCAGATGTCAAACTTGATCATCTTACATATATGTGCTCTTCAGTATCATTAAAGGAAAAATTAAAAGTCATTTCCGTTTTCCTCCAAATAGTGGCTTTGCGTTTATAGAGGCTTATGACTCATACAGTGTTTACTTCATCAGGGAGTCTGACATTTAGAAGGATGCATTTAGTAAGAGTGGTTGTATAAAGGGAGAAAATTCATTTTTCTTAAATACACTTATATATTAAGCACCAGCAGTATGTTTAGATCCATGCTAGAAGTGACACTTAATTTTCATCTCAGTCACATCCGTGTTAATCAGAAATAATTCTAATGCGAGTAACTTGGTAAGTGTCAGGGAGTATGAGCTTTCACTTCATGTATTGCTGCTATTGGCAACAGCCAGATTTTGAGACATTTATTTTCATTAAACAGAACCTCAGTGCATTATATGTACCAACAAATATTTTATTTACAATTGGAGAACAATGGGTTTTGCCCTAAATTTTCATTCATTGTAAAGGTAACTAGGATCTGTGGAGATTCTAGCTACAATATACAATTTCAGTCATTTTTTGTGGTTTGGGAATAAGAATTGCTATTCTTGGCTTTTTCAGCCACGTGTCAAGCTTATATTTTACTACAGCAAAGGGGACATTTTCTTCTACTTTTAAAAACTTAGCAGGTTTCCCAGTAATTGTTTTTCTTTTATTACAGCAGCATCAAGAGCTGCAGGACCAATTTGTTTCAGAAGCTTAACAATTCCCTGTTCTTGTGCCAGAGGAGCATATTTTCAGTAGCAAAGGAAAAAAACATCTGTACCAAAGCTGGGACGGACAGTGTTGGTGCTCACTTCTGAAATGCAAAAGTTTTTCCCTTAGTAGTGTGAGCAGATACACATTCAACTCTTACAGCAACATTCCAGCTGCTTATTTTAGTGATTCTCAAATGGCCTTTACCAGTTCAGGGAAAGGACATTTCCAAGATGCCTTCCACCATGAGGAAGCAAAATCACAGTCAAAAGAAGGGTTGTATTTATGATTTGTGTGACCTCTAAACACAAGAGGAGATGCTGATGTTACAGCGAGACTCAGGGATGATCACACTTCATAACAGAAACACACACATAGTTTGTTGTAATTGTGTTTTCCTTTTATACTCATCTAGCAAAACTATTTTCTTTTGCTAAAATTGTCTACCTTCTGCAGAAAAATCTCTCTCTGAGGAAAAGGAACCATATAGTTTAACTGGCTTGAGTTCAATTTTCTGGAAGATCAAAGAATATTTTTCTAGGACACCAGGGAGAAGCACAGGTGCATTTGGAAAAATTATGCAAAATAATAGCCATGTAAATCCTTTTTCAACTGTAATTGCTTACAGTTCACACAGCTTCTAGAAACCCAACAACCAGAGGATGGCTTAGTGATGCCTGCTCATGTGCCTTCTGCAACACTTCATCTCTTCCCATCTCACCTGCCTTCATACCTCACAAAATGTCTCTGGCAAGAATACCAAGTCCTGCCCAAATCATGGGCTCCTAATGGATTCATTGACTCAGGGAAAAAAAAAAAAAGTCATATGTTTCATTCCCAAGAACTATTCTGAGAAACCTAATTAAGAAGGCATGCTCTGAGTGGCTGTTCCTATACTGGAGTCCTTGATGGCCATCTCACTTTATCCCAGATTTTCACTCTGACCCACATTTAATTATGTATTATTAAATCATGTAAGAACCAGACTCTTCACTCTTAATAAATTTCTACATGAGTCACTTTAATTTTGTGCTTCCTAATGATTTCCTTTATGTTACAAGATCATCATTTCTGCAGGACGCATTATACTTATTCCTGCGATTTCTAAGTAGGTACAGAGTCTATACAATCCTTCTCATTTGGATAGTCTAAAAATGTAAAAAGTTGTTTCTGACTGGCTCTACTGCACTAAGATGATGGCTGTTTTAGGAGTGACCTGAAGCTGGAGGTGGCATCCAATGGAGGTTTTTATAAATTTCAACCTGTAGACTCTTTAGCATGGTCTGTTGTGATAGGACAAAGAGAAATGTTTCCAAAGGATAAGAAATTTATTATATCTATCTATCTATCTATCTATCTATATATGTATAGATATATATAGATATGTATAAAATTCTAAGAGATTTAGATTGGGTATAAGGAAAAGTGTTTTTACAATACAGTTGGTGAGGCACTGGAATTAGTTGCCCAGAAATGTGGTGGATTCATTCACCATTCAAGGTCAGTCTGGGCTAGGCTGACCTAGCTGTAAAATGTCCCTGTTTGTGGCAGAGTAGCTGGACTAGGTGACCTTTAAAGGTTCTTTCCAACTCAAACAATTTTATGATTGTATGAACCTGGCTGCTCCAAAGTGTTCACTGTCAGTTTCCAGCCAAGATCAACCTCAGGTTGCAGTAAGAGAAGAAGCTTGTGGACTTTTTCCCTCTTTCAGCTTTTTAAATCGTTTCAAAAACTGGATCTTGATGAATTTCTGAACATTCACCCCTTCTTTTTTCCTTTCCCTATGTAGGTTACATAGGGGAACATTTCATCATGTGATGTTTAGGATGAGTGGAAATGTCACAAATGAGAGAGATGGGAGGCTATGAGGTAGTGCCTGGCTGCTCTCAGCAGGCAGGTGAGTGGATGATGAGGACTGACATGCTGGGGCTGGACATTAACAGTCTTCTCTGTTTAGGATCTGCCTGGATTACATAACTGAGAATAAATCATTTGTCACCTGAGGTATAAATAAACTGAAAATAAATAATCAAAGTCTGGGTGATTTCACTGAAGGGAGCTGGGTCCTTGATACAGCTGGGTGAGGTACATAGGAGAATGGAGAACCAGTTTGTCTGTAAACATTTAGTGCTGAAGTTACGGATGGAGGAGGATGGAGTTTTATGCTAGATTGAAACTGCCAAAGTATGACAAGACCTATTTTAGAAATTGACAGCAGGCTCAGATTTGTGGGATTGAGACAGCTTGTGAATCTGACTGTGAGCCTGCTTCTCCTGTATGGTGTAGATGAAGCCATGAAGTCTGCATTAGGGGTTGTTCCAGGACAGCCATTCACAGAATAAGATCTTCCAGTGAAATACCTCAAGGTATTTATTCTGTGCTGATCAAGATTTGGTAATATTTCTAGTTTTAACGATATTTATTAGGACTTTTTTTTCTCTCTTAAATGATATGTGTTCTGCCTGCTCATTGCTGGCAGGCTAACTTGTTTTGTTTTTTTTGCTCTGCCATTTCGTGGCTTTGGCAGAAGTAAAGAGCAATACAAGAGTTAGCAATAACAAATAGCACAGGAATGGAATGGCAAGAATGAGGGCAGTTCCCATTTGGCTGTCAAGCACAGGACATTGATCACAACTAAGAGTTTGCCCTTTGTTATAGCTGTTTTACAGTGTAGTTCAGAGAATTTCATGTTTGCCTGTTAAAACCCATGCCTTAATTAGAAAAACAGCCCTCCTTGGTATCTTGGAATCCTAGAGTGGAGATTTAAAACTGATTCTGCTTCATGAGACAAACAACTAAATAAACAGAGCCTCATCCAGCAGTACTGAGGAGTTACTGTCAGAATGGAGATGCTCAAGGTGTGCATACAGGGTTCTTTGGGCACTAGCAGGAGGACAGCTTTGTGGAGAATGTGGGAGAATCCCTTTGGGTATGTTTTTTTAATTTATTATGAGTACACAGTAACAGACCAGTCTGCAAAGACATTTAGTGCACACTGAAAAATATTTAGTAGTCAATAAAATGCAGCCACCACAAAAACAAGGAAAAGTTCGAAGTCATAACTCTTCTTGAACATCTTTCCTTTCTAGCTGTCAGCCTCAAGATTTTGGAATATCTTCTTTTGCCCTTGAACTCTAGAGAGAGAGTTCTTTCCTTTCTCCAAATCCCTTTTCACTGACATTGCATAATAACCATTTCTTTCCTGCTTTACTGCCCCAGCATACCAGTTACATTATAGACAGGAATAGCCACTGCATCTCCAGTATTACACTTAAGATAACTTGTGTGTGAAGAGAAGAAGAAAAAGAAAAAGAAAAAGAAAAAAAAAGAAAAACACAGCAATTATATGTAAATTCAAGTGTTTACTGTTAGTGTATCTGAAATCTTGATAGTCTGATAAAAGAGTTATCACTGGTCCAGATCTAATTGCTGGATAAGGAAACAAGTGGTCTAATTAATGATACAACTGACATTGTTACAGCAAACTCTTGACCCTTCCTCCTTGACTCTTGACTCATGTTCCTTTCTCCTGCACTTCACCTCCCTTGCCTGTACTCCCAGACTCAACCAGCCCAGTGATGGTATACTGTGTTACCACGTCCTCAGTTCTGGTTGTGATGCTACATCTGTGCATGTTTACATGTGTATATTTAGAGTCTTGCAATATTGGGTACTTGCACTATTGCTGAGACTAATATCAGGCTGTCCCCGATTCTCCACGTCTTTACTAGACCACCATGAGCAGCCTGCAATGTCTGGTGCTAGCCTGTGCCTGCACCATAGTTGTCCCTGCTGGCACTGCTCTGACCCCAAACAGGCCATCCCCATGATCACATTGTCCCTGCTTTTCTCTATACAGCATCACTAGATTGGGGTCATGCATATTTCATGCTGCACCAGATAGCTACTTATTACCTCCAGCCACAAACGAAGCCAGGTAAGAACTGTGGTTATATTTAAATAATTAGATGTGGAGAATATTCAAGCAAGTTAGGAATTAGCCACCTGGTCATTAGGAAAATCAGTGTTACAACTGCAGATGCTACATAAAATCTCAGGTAAAGCCTAAAAAGCCTCATCCCTGTGACCTTGTAAATATAGGGAGGCCTGTGGCTTGTGATAATGGCAACGTGGTATTTACTGGTCTTACAGGGCTACATCAGATCTTTCAGACAGTACTATTAGCTCTTGCTGTTTTGCTCTTTCTATTTCACAGTGAAATGTCATATTGGCAGATTCATCCAGAGCCCTTAAATAATTCAGGAATGAAGTGAATGTTCCATTAAAAATACACACATGCAAACTTATCTTAGAAGTAGCTACTCTCTGAAGGCTGTGCCTTCCACATTTCATCTGTAAGGGGGTTATTTGGGCAATTCGAGTTATTGAAAACCCTGCTGTCTAAACACAGAGACACAGCAATCTCCATGCACAGCAATCTGAGTTAGAAAATGCACACAAATTCTACTAAAACAATGGAAGGTTGAGTGTAAGGGGCTCCAGCTGCCACCTGTCCTGGGTGATGGCACATGGATGCTTAATCCAGAAGTCATAGCCATCTGGCCTTTATTGCAATGAGATAAAATACTAAATAGGTAAGAAATGCTCGAATCTCAGCATTCTGCAGCGAGGCATATTTTTAACTTGTGGATGGTTATTTCTCTCCTTCATTACAAAGAGGCTGTAGCATGTCAAGGACTACACTGCAGTCTCTCTAATCTATTTGCATGGGGGCACAATTTATAATTTGTAATTATATAAATTGATAATATTAACTTGTTCTGGGTAATCACATGCCTCATCAGCCTGTAATTGATACTTGTCGTGAGCCTCCAGGTTATGCTGTTGGGAAATGGGGGCTGGCATTCCTCCTGGAGCTGCAGCAACTCCCCTGGAGTGTTTTGGGTCAGCTGTGATGCTTCTAAAGTGTGTATGTGCTTGAGTGCAAAGGCAAAGGCAGGCTCCAAATCCGCGAGACCAATATGCATCAGAAGCATTTAGAAGTCAGAAAGCAATCTTAAGAACAAAAAGTCTGCTCATATAGTTTCTTCTCATATTTTTTAAAACAAATCTCCTTTTTCTAGGGCTGATTTATTGCTTTGGAACATGCTGAATCATGCTGAAATCTTCATTCAGGATGAATTCATGACGCTGGAAAAAAAATACTTACTGCAGTATTCAGATTTTTAAAGAGATGAATTTTTATTTCCCCTTCTATTATTTTTCCAGTAAAATGTCATCATGAATTACTCTGGATTAACAATTTTACCTCATTATTTTTAAATAATGATTTTTTATCATTTTATTTTATTTTATTTTATTTTATTTTATTTTATTTTAT
>VXAB01007391.1:0-67954 GCA_013399175.1 Odontophorus gujanensis | reverse complement strand
TTTTTCTTCCAAAGTCTTCTTTGATTTTTTTTTTTTTGGTTGTTTTTTTTTTTTAATTATTATTATTATTATTTTTATTTTTTATTATGGGGTATCTAAACTGTAAGTAATTTTAGCATCTCAAAGCAATACCAGTTGCACCCCCAGCAAGCTGAGCTTCTGATATGTTATCTTGCTTTTTTTCCTTTGTTTTTCTTTTTTTCCCTTCAGCATTATCTCAGCAGTCCAATCCGTGAGGCAGATTTCTTTTTTCTGTTTTAAGCAGTGGCTTTCTGGCACTGTGACAAACGTTCTGTAGAAAATGTAGAACTGATAAGAGAAAAAGAAATTATAACAAGCCTGCTTCATTCTTGCTGCTTTCAGGACAAATAAAATTACTTTGTGGACTTAGGAAAGAGAGTAAGTCATTTAGCTCCTGAAGAGTAGAACAAAGTAGAGAATCACTGCATAAAACACAAGTCACTATGAGAGAACTGGGAACTGCAGTGTGATATTATAAAGCTCAGTGGCTTGTTAGTCCCTCAGAGTCAGGGAAGGAAGCCTGGCCGTTTTGTTTTGGTGTGCTGCTGGTCAGGAGGGCAGAGCACATCTCTGCATGGCATAGCACAGGTCCATGTTGCCTGTGTCAGTCCCTTACTTGGGAAGCTTCCCATCTGGGACCAAAACTAGGAAAAAAAAGAAGTGAGCAAGCATTCATAGAATATGCTGAGTTGGAATGGACCTGGAAGAAGCTGCTGGTTTGTGGATGCCATTATCTTGAGGCTAAGCCACAAACTTAGGTCACGTAACTTTTCCTAACCTACTCTGCATGAAGCCCAGCTAACATAGCCCATAATGGCTCAGATTATCTAAGCTGCCTGTACACTGAAGGGGATGAAAAGCAATTAAATGATTCATTAATAGATTTGGGTGGTAATTAAAAACTTACTTGACTATGACCATGTGATTGTGTCTTTAACATGTCTTAGCTTACATGGCTGAACCGTGTGGTACTTTGGCAGTGAAGTGACTTTCTGTATCTTGCAGAAACCCGTGTTTTGCTGCTGAACACAAGAAAAGCTGTTATTCCTCGTTGAGCCATGTCTCATAGTTCCTCTACTGCTAGATTCTCACAAAATTCCCAGCTCTGTGCACCATCTTGGGGCAATAGAAACTAAAATATCTTTCTTGGCACTTGTGACAAGCGTGACAGTCTTACACAAAGTTGGAAGAAATGCTGCCTCTAATGAGACACTGCTGCTTATATCCCGTGGCTTCCTACCACAAGCACACATCATCCTGTTCTCACAAGGCAGGGATTTCAAAGCCTATTGAATTCTTAGTTTCAATCTGTCTGCTGATTTATTCTTCTGAAGCTCTCCAAGGACTGATGTCAGTCATTCATGGCACTGGCCTTCTTGTTTTCAATTTTCTGCTGCTCAGAATGTCAGTATGGGAGAACCTGTTCTTTGTTGGTGCCATTGTGCAATTTAGCAGTGGTCTGTAGCAAGAATCCCACGAGGAATGATTTGAAGTAAAACCTCACAATTGGACATCCTCAGCCATGACTACTATTAGTCTGAAACATATTGTTTTATTGAAAGCTCTGCAGAACAACTATTTCTATGCTATTTTATTTCTTTCCCTTAGCTGTTTTACTTTGGAAATCCCAACCATTCAAAAGAAAAAATATATATATGCAAAAAGAATGCCTCTGAAGCTAACCAATAGTATTCTTGCTTTAACAGAAAATGGTGTGTAGTGGACTGCTGACAGCAAAAAATGTTTTCCTTGAATTTAGCTCTTTTATGTTTCCCAGTTACCAGTAAACAGATGATGACAATAAAATCCTGACCGTTATATGTCATTCATATGCAAATCAGCAAAAGAGTATCTTATGTGGATAAAAAACAATTCTGTGTTTGATCTGGCCATGAACTGTATCCAACAGGACAGTTTTGCATGGTTAATATTCTCAGTTACTGTGCTTTCCTTACATCCTATTCCTGATGGGATCCTACTCCTGATGGGATAAGCATTAGTTTTAGGAATGGGGCTCGATGCAGATAGATGTAGCTGGAGAATAAAGCTAATTGCCAAGAAGATATGCTGAAATAGCAGCAATTGCTAAGTTAACATTTATATGCCATGACGGCTTCCTGAAATAAATCTAAAATAATGTACCTCATTTAAGTTTTAAGTGATTTTTTCAAAATATTAAATGCTTACCTTCTATCAACATGATTACAACACCTATTATAAATGCAAAGTTTATCACTGCTGTTAATAATGAGAGAAGTGTGTTATTTCTGGTTAATGAGACTTCTATTTGGGAGATTTTCAAGGGCTAGTTAGATAAATGCCTGTGAAGAATGATTTAGGTATGGATGGACTTGCCTTAGTACAGAGGGATACACTTGAGAGATTTCTGTTTTCTGGGAGGCTTTTTGCAGAGAGGGATTGTATGCACCAGGTCAAATGGAAAGCCTGGATGTGGTGATCCAAGTAAGCCATGCTGACCAGAGGGTCCAGCTGGACTTTTGATCGTGATGACTGCATAGTGTACTCAGCCAGAACAAAAGCTGGGCCCTGTTCCAATGCTTTCAGTCTTACTCCACAAAGTCCTTGATGAACTTCTCATCCCTTTGTTAAAAAAAAAAAAAAAGACATCTACTTGGCCAATTAAATTGGTTTTGTTTTGTTTTGTAAAATAATAGCTAATGCTGGCATTTGAAGGCAAGATCGTTATCAAATAAATGAGTATGAATACTGCAGCTTTCATACTATGTTTCTCATAATGCACTCATACAGTTAATATAGATCATCATGCTATGAAATATGCTTACAGCACTAAATATGTTGATCAGGATTTCTCAAAAGTGCAATTTTCTACAGAGTACTTCAAAAATGCAGTCTGAAATTATTGTGCTACTCCTACCCTGGAAAAAAGACAAGACTTTTTATTTCATAGATTAATGTGTAGTCAGAAGGAAGAGAGTGCTTATATTTGGACCATTCTTCACAAGCAGAAAGCTGACTTTGTTTCACAGTGATTGCCTTTGTTTGATAAATAGTTCCTGGCTGAAATGGAATACGTAAATATTTAGGGACATAAATAACTCAGTCATGGTAATGACTTGTAGTCAGTGATATATCAATGCTATTATGGATATTTGTGTTCAGCATCATAAACAAATGCTAAGCCCTATAACATAGGGGAATATTTCAGCATAAAAATTACAAGGAATAAACTTATATATATATGATGAAGATTAGCCTGAATTTGCAAAATCTGAGGTGTGAAAGAATGTGATTCTACAAGTGCATGTACTCCTGTTCAGACCCACCTTGAGGGTTCTCTGAGTATGGCTGTGAGAGGACAGAATAAGGATAAGCCTTTTATATTAAGGTAATATCATATTGAATGGGCAATGAACTGCCCTAGGGAGAGATGGTAGCTGGTGGTGTCATGTGTGAGCTGTTGCTCATTGCTGGCCTGAGCTGGCTTTGTGTAGATGAACCAAAATCATGGGGAAGACTGGTACAGAGGCTGCCTTGGATGTCAGTCAAAGAACAGGATGGCTTGTTGGGCTGGGGAAATGGGAAGGGATTTGCACTTTTCTGTGGAGAACCTAGTGTCACAGGTCTGGCAATGAGACTTCTACTTTTGAAGTAATCAACCATTACTTCACAACAGGGTGAAAAAGACAAAGATATATATTTGGCTGAGGATCACTGAGAGCTGCTGTAGTGCTGTTGCTGTGAAAATGCAAGAGTTGCCTTTGCAGAAAATGTACTTCCATTAGAGACAGAGATCAGAGGCGCCATAGGTCCTTCTGAAACCTGCATACAAATTTGATCACTTGTACATTAAAAGTTCAAAGAAGGGGGAAAAGAGTGGATCTGTAGGATCTGTCCTTTGTAGGGCTGTTCTCCTCTAATTTAATCATGGAAAACTAAGATCAGGCAAAAAAGCAGCAGAACAACAGATGAGCAGAACCACTCTGTACCCAGTGAACTCACCAGTGCAGCTAGAGGATGAGGTTAGGAAGCAGAGAAAACAATTTTTGCTTCAGTTTTTGATGAAACATTTACCTTTCAAACAGGAATTTTAAAGATCTTTGTAGAAAAAAAAAAAAAGCAAAGTAAAGCTGCTCTTGACCTGAAATGAATAATCATTTCTAATTTAGAGTGTTTAAAACTCCTAATTTCAGGCAACCTGATTTATGAGTGTTCTGTGAATTGGCTACACTGTGACACTGCCATTGTATGTTCTTAACTTCTGGAGCTGTATTTTGCAAATGCCAAAATGGTTTCAGCACAGGTTTTGTTTATTTGTTTATGTTTTGGGTGGGAATGTACGGAATGTTTTAAATGCACATTACCATCTGTACACGGAGATGAAAGACAAAAAAAAAGCAAACTCACAGCCGGCTCTCTTAAAAACTCCAGCCCAGGCTTTTTGAATCACATCGAGGTTTACTGATTTATAGAACACACAGTTGTTGAATATTGTGAAACACATGCAGCCTGAGGAACAGTGAACTTTATAGGAGGTTTTAAAGGTTCTGCAGGGATATTGAAATGAATGTGCCCCCCCCAGCACAGTTCAACAAACTGTGTGCACTGGGTTCAGACAAGTATTACTGACTGTGCTTGACCTCTGAGGATTACTGATTGTGCTTGGGAAGTATTTTCACATTTCTAAAAGCCACTGAGAGCTCTCTCAACAAATCTTCATTCTCCATGTTTCAGTGAAAATAAACAGGGAACCCTAGAATTATATACAACTTCCCGAGGAAAGCAGATTTTTTTCCTTTTTTTTTTGCTCTGAGAATGAAGTTATGAGAGTATATGATGTACATTAAGAATCAGAATTATTTCATTAAGTAAGATAGGTTTTTAAAAAAAGAGAGGATAGGAAGAAAACGGGATTTATTTCAGCTTATCTTAAAACCACATGCAAGTTTTTTCCAGCAGCTGTATGCACTGTGTGAAGAATCAAGCAGTCAAAAAATGTAGTTAGTATATATCGTACAATTGTCCATTGCTGGAATAACACT
The DNA here is from genome assembly GCA_013399175.1 of Odontophorus gujanensis. NCBI lineage: Eukaryota > Metazoa > Chordata > Aves > Galliformes > Odontophoridae > Odontophorus > Odontophorus gujanensis. Next base: position 62,912 of record VXAB01007391.1, on the reverse strand, counting down.
TCTTGAAATGGGTTGCTGTGATGTCTGTTGACTTACCAGATCTCAAGCAGTTTGTACTGAAGACACAGGTTTCTATTCATGTAGTACAGAGGAATATGTATATTTTTTTTTCTCCAAGTGTGGTTTTGAACTTTTGTTGCTTATTTATCCATGTGTCATATTACCTTTCCTCTCTAGGGAAAGCAAAATGTGCTCTATATGTATGATCATGTGCTTGTGGGAAACTGTGGAGGGTATATTTAAACAGAGTCCTTCAGGAATTACAGGGTTTTTTTTCATATACCCTTCTTTTTCCTCCTCAAAAGGAATAAATATTTCTGAGTTCAAATAGACTATTTCATTTGCTCTTCCCACCGACACTGTTGGCAAAAACTTCCTTTCTTTTTCTCCCACACTTGTGATAACATTTCTAAGGAATCTGTACATAAGCACTGGGAACACTGACATAGCTGCTCCAACAAATATTAATTAAAACCCCAGCTAAAATATCTGACTAATGTTTTTCTAATGGAAACTACCTCCCTTATGGGAGCAGAAAGATGGTGATAGTCAAAGAAAGCACACTGTGGGGAACGTGGGGTATCCAGCATTGCATGAAATACCACAGCTCTTAGCCCAGCCAGCACAAGCCAGACAGGTTAGATACATGTGGAAAGTGCCCAGCTGTGTATATATAAAAGAAAGCATTTTTTTGTCTGTTTTTAAAATTTTCTTCTTTGCATTTTCTTACACAGTGGGGGAGGGAGAGCACCTGGCCCAACATGGTACCTCCCTGCATTTGTGATCTATAACTACAGTCCATTCAAGAGATGTGTCTTGCTGGAAGATTATCCTACCCAATAGTTTGACATTCTTTTTTCCCTTTACTTTCCTCTAGGCAAAAGCTCACACAAGCTGTATCTATAGTAACACTGTATGTGAACATGGATGCAAACAGCCATGTGAGTATGAAATCAAATATAAAGCTATGACTTTTCAATGTCTGCGGCTCAGTGAGGCTTGACAGCATTTTAATGCAACTTTACTAACATTAATAAATGCATTTTTTATCAATCATATTTGTATTACCATAGTAATTGAGTGTGTATAAAAATATTCAATGCAGCAATCCTTAAAACACCTCCAAAAGATAAGAGGGTGATTTATTTCTGTCTTACAGATGGACAGCCAAAACCAAGAGTCTGTTCATCCTGTATGGCAGGTTCCTCAAGACCCAGTCATCAGAAAACCTGTGAGTGCATCTTCATAATCCATCTTCTGTGTGTCTTACTACCTTAAACAGGCCATGCACAGTAGGGCAGTCTTGCCCTGTATGCTGTGAACACAGGGGATCCAGATCTCACCCAGAGACTCTCAGAGCTGCTGTGGTTTATAATCAAAGGATTGATGCAGGATGCCTCAGAGGGGCAATAAAAACATCTAACTTGCATAATTGTAATTTTTTAAGAGCAAGATGACCCATGGTGTGCAGGAAAAAACATCATTTTCTAGGGAAGCTCCCTATTGGCTTAAAAGGAAACTTAGATTTATAATCAATGACATTATGAGCAGGAGAAACATAGCAGCAAATGAAGAGAAAAGTGATGAGGGTAAATAAAAGTGAAACAAGCCAGATCTCTGCTAAAATATTTAAGTATAAATCTTAACATTACCAAGAGATGAAACACAGAAAATCACTGCACGAAAAACGTTATCAAAGGCAACTATATAATAGAGCAGTTAAAAACAGACATCTGGAGTGAACAAAAGGGAAGGAGGCTCTCTTTGGACTTGCTGCCCAAGATGGGGATTGTAGCTGTGTGTAACCATTCGTGGACAACCAAACAAGAAAGGACACATCTGTGCAAGTGACTCAAAACTGTGCCAGAGAGGTAAAGTAGAGTGATTTCTCAAAACTGTTACTCATTCAGCAGTGGTGATTATCAAAAGGATGTTCTCTGGCAGGTTGAACAACAAACCCCAGAAAAGAGTTCATGTCACTCTCCTTCACTTTGGGAACAGTTTGTTCTGGCAGAAATTATAGTCCCATCCATCAGCAGTGAGATTGTTCTGTGTCAAAAGCCTCTGTGCCCATTCATGTAAAGGTCCAGTTTGAATACTCTATGCAGTAGTTTCCCAGTTCTAACTTTTTCTTCTCTGATATTTAGTTTAATTAAGGGTTATCTTGCTACTACAGATTGATGGTGAAATCCCAACACATGCAAATGGTTCAGCTAGTGCAAATGTAGGTAGTGGGACTGGCAGCAGCATGGCTGTCAGTAGGGCTTTTTCTTGGCCCCAACACACAAGAAAATTTTGGAGATGCGTATGTTCAGGCATTCAAATTTCCTTTCAGCTGACTTCTGGCTATGTCAAGTTGTTCAGTATCCTTTCCTGTACATTTCCCTCTTTTGTTCCACATTTTCAGTCTTTAAATAATCAACCGTTGCTTAGTGGGTCTCAGCGTACAAATTGTTTTTGCACCAGAAGTAGAGATGCAAGCTGTGCTGGGAAAGGAAGAAGCAGAGCAATAATGAAAGGAATCTGAACTTTTATACTGTAGGATAATTCTGGGTCTTAGAGATTCCCTGTTACCCAGAATGATAACCTCTGTATAAAAATGGGCTTACTATGGTATTTTTTCTAAAAATGATATGAAACGGAATTACATCCAATTTTCCCTTATCATTTATATAGTGAAAACTACTGTTGTGTCTTGGCTATAAAGACAAGCTGCTTAATACTGTTTTCTTCAGCAATCAGGATTTTTTTTTTCTCCATTTCCTTTGATGCAGAGAGCTGACCATGTTTCTGATAGATTTAAACAGTCAGGTGTGTGTTCTGGTTGTTCACTTCACATTCTGGTATTTATAGTCTCTATGAGACTGATAATGAATCTTTGAATAAATCCATCTGCTAAGCTGCACAGCCACAACTTTGAAGACTTTAATTTCTCTTGAACTGCAGTATCCTCAGCTGCACAATGAAAGACATCTATTGATCAGACCACATCATTATAATTTCTCTGCCAGGCTTATTATACTTACAAATGTTCTGATTGGTATTCTCAAGGTGCTTAGGATCTGCATTACAGAGTAAAAACTGCGGAAGCGTCACAGATTCACATGAGACCATCCCAAAAACAGGTGAAAGAGGGTGGGCAAATGTCCCTGCTGATGGTTACAGGCTGTTCTTGCCTCAGCTGACCGACATGACAAATTAACACTTTGTAAATTCTCAGTGAGGTTGCAGAAAATGTGACACAAAGGTGTTTCATGAGGACATAAAAATGTGTCAAGGAAAACTGTCACAAAATGGCTGAGTCTGGGAGGGTGAGGGCACGTTGCTGGTTTGTGGTCAACTCAGTGTCCATCTGCCACCCAGATCCTTCTTTGCTGGGCTGTTTTCCAGCTCTATTGGTGCATAGGATTGTTTCTTCCCAGGTAGAGGATTTAGTATTTCTCTTTATTAATTACATGAGATTCTAGATCCATTTCCCCAGCACATTAATGTCCTCTTAAAACCACAGTACAAACCAAATATCTCAGACTTCTCCTACCTCCAGGACCCTAACCATGAAATTGTGCTAAGAAGGCCCCCGAAAAGGCAAAAATGGCACAAAGTTTGTGCTATGTGAAAAGGTTAGATTCAACTGTACTTAAAGTCCCTGAAATGATAAAGAGCAGCTCTAGGAGATGTGATGACTCTCCTGGAAGAGGATTCAAGAAGGGAATTTTTTCCTGTTATTGTAGGTTCTGCTTCTGAAGACCTGTTTTTTACTCTCTCTTTATTCAGGCAACCGCCAGACAATTCAGTTACTGAAGAACTTCTGACTGTGTGAAGCCTGACATTGTGCAAGGGTGGAAAAAATGGGGAAAATCTTACATGGGAGCATGTGGATTGCCTCCTCATCTGAGGGAAAATCTAGATATTCATAGTATGTTACAAAATTAGGTTAATAGATAAGAAAATAGGCTTAGTTAAAATTGACATTGCTGTGACTAAACAGAGGCAGGTCACAAGAAAAAATGAAACAAAATTCTTTGAATAGGTCCATGTATTTCCACATGACATTTGTTTTTGCACTTCTGGAAAGCGAATTAAAAGAAGAATAAATCCAGAGTAAATTAGATGAAAACACTCTGTTTCAGTTGAGTGGCAAAGAATTTATGGTTGTTTTTTTAAAAAAAAGATTGTCTTACTCCAGTCTAAGTATTTTTCTTTTAAAGCTTCCTTTTGCTGTTGATCAGTCAGTGATCCAAAAACCTGATTATTCTTAAACTTTCCTTTTTTCCTCAAAAAATCAGTGTGGCTGAAAAATAAAATAAGATTTTTATGAAAATATCATAGTTTCATCTATATGTATATATAGAAATATATAGAAATATTAAAAATCCTGTGATATAATTTGCCTTAGGAAGCCTTAAATTTTACTTTGATGAAAACTATGTAGACACGGGATTTAGAGAAAACATGAACTCATTTTTCACAGATTAAAAAAAGATATTATTTAGTACAAATGATTTGGACATGCAAGATGCACATTTGCTGTTGAATGTGATCAATTTGATAAAGAAAAGTTGCAAGTGAAGCGTAAGAGCTACAGCATTAGACCTCATGAGAACTTCTCTGCTGTACACCATGCAATGAAAAAATGTTTCCTATTCAGGCCATTTATTGTCTTGTTTCCTCTAAGTTTTGCTCTGCCACGTGAGGAACATTCTTTTGCTTCCTTTAAAAGACTATTTGATAGACTGTCTAATACCCTTCTCTCTATGATTTTTTTCCTTAAAGTTCATCTTTACTTTTCATTTCTTCTGTTACTGGTCATTGTACAATCAGTGATTTGTGTCCTTCTTTTAGAAAATATCTGCCCAGATAAATTTTCAAGGAGTTCTGCTTTATGAAAAGGAGTCAGGTACATGATCCCTTTAAATGATATCATTTAGAAAAATCCCTTAAGTTCCTCAGATTTAATTTCTACCAAGTTAAACTGTAATATTTTTCTTTCTTAATATTTTGAAATTCCTTTTCAAGCAGCTCATTTGGAAAACTATTTCTAACATAGGATTTCTCTGTTATCTCTTAATATCTCATCTAGTGAATATCAACATGAAAATTTATATGCTGCTTTGCTGTAATTATGTTTTGTCTAAAAGATTTTCCAAGATACTTGAGAAGCACCAAGGAATTTGCATATCTTTTGCCTTATCTTTCATTCCCTCTGAGAGCTTTCCAAATCGTATTTCTGCATTTCTGCTAGTGTTTCCCTACTAATCATGAAGGCATATGAGCATTTTCTTGTCTATTACAGCACATGTATTTTATCACTGTAATCCTGACATTGTCAGTTCTCTCCTTTACATTCTCCATCACATTTTGACATACAAACTGGTGCCCACAGGCATCTGGATGCACATGCCCTGCTGGCCACCTCATCTTCTCTTTTTGTTGTTGAATATGAATCATTTATAAACACACAGTTGTGTGTTGTGCTCTGCTCTCACTTCAAAGGGAGATACCTGAAGACCAACTCAGCTTCTAAAGATCATGGAAATTACAAGGTATAAATATAGGAAATCACTTTCAGTGAGTTTGCTCTTCTGGGCTACATTTAGTTTAGTTTTCACCTGCAGGATATTTGGATTCTTAGTGAAATGGACTATCATCAACCACATATGACATATGTCCAAGGTGGTGCTCTAATCCGGACAGAAAATGAGAAGTGCAGTTGCCCTTTGGTATGGGTAATCACTGGACCATAATCCAGATTGGACCTCTGCTCTGAATTTGCACATGTGTATAGGAGAACATAGTCACACAAGTTCCAGATCAGGCATGTGTGGTTCTTATGAAACATTAAACTTGGTGGCAGATAAAGAAATTGTGCTCTTTGCCATCTCTCTCTGCTGCCATCTTTGAAGTTTTTTTCTTTCATGAATATTGAGTATTATAGGGTCACTCTGGGACAATTATATATATATATATATATTTTTTTTCCTCAAAAGCTAGCATCTCAGAAAGTTCTTATGGACTACAATGATTTAAAGACCATTTTTAAAAAGCTAGTGTTCAAAATTGCAACTTATCCACTAATATAATATTTATAATTGATTCATATTCAACAGTGTTATTGGCAACATACAGGGAGCAAAAGCAAAGTGTTTTATGTACCTGGAAATTTATAATTGGATCCAGCTGGATACAGAGTATGTCTATGAACTCTAAAGAAAAGCAGACCAGAAAGCAAGAACAAGGTCTCAGGCTAGCAAACAGTTAGTGCAATTTAACTCTTTCCTTTTATTTATTTATTTGTTTGTTTGTTTATTTGTTTGTTTATTATTATTTTTAAGAAGACTATTCCCTTTTAATTACACTTCAGAAATCATTCTTTCAAGAATGTTTCCTTCTGTCTTATGAATTTAGGTTGAAGTTTAACTTGCTTGCTGCTATGCTGGTGCATACCTGTTTGCAGACTATAAGTTAATGCCATATCTTCAAGAAGAACAGCTGTAACATGGACATTTGCTAACAAAACAAATTGCTGCATTCAGAAGGGTTAGTTGAAAGCCTTAAATTATCATAACAACATACAGATGTCCTTCAATAAAGAGCAATGAAAGGGTTTGTGGTTCAAAAGTAATTTATGGCTGAAACTGTTGTCCTTGGCAACACATCTACACACTTTGCAGAATGTATTACTGTTTTGTCTGCTGTAAAGAAAGAAAAAAGACAATTTAATGAAAATAGAAGAAAACGTACATTATTGAGGGGAGAGGAAAGGATCTGGATTAACATAGTATTTTACTATTTTGGTTAATCTTAATCAAGAATTACCACAGAAGTATCTGATACATTTTAACTCTCTATAGGAGGCATTCTATCTTGAGAAGAAAAAACAAAGGATTAATAATTTGGGTCCTTAAATAACAACCCCACTGGAACATGCCTTAAGGTGTTTTTAAATGTCATCCTTCTCATTTAACATGGAAACTTGGAGCTGCTTTCCACAGTTTATAATTGTATATATGTCAATTTTCCTTTACAAGATGCAGGACGAAACACTGAAAGTCATAAAAATTCATAAAAGAAAAAAAAAAAAGAATTGTGAGCACAATAGTGGCTATGAAAGGTTATTACTGGAGCTGTTTGCTAAGAATATATTCATTTCATTTTTTCACTTGGAAATGCCACAGTTTCTAGACTGACAGACATATAAATATTTACCATGTTCTCCTGATAGCTAAGCGATAACTCTGTCTTGAATCCTGACCCCGTCATATGCAATCTCCTCACCCACTTGGTGTGGTTATAATATTTTAAATCTCACCGACTTTGAAGCAGTATGAAAAAAAATCTATATAGCAATTTTATTTGTATATTCCTTTGTTTTCCAATGCCTTTTCTTTCACATCGCTTGTTATTTTTTAGAATCATAAAATCATTTATTCACTAAGATTGGAAAAGACCACTAATATCATCTAGTCCAACTAGATAATAAAGTCCAACCACTAATATCCATCTAGTCTTTGCGATCTCCACTAAACCATGTCCCTGTTCTCCCATTTGAGTGATTACAGATGTTTCGGGCTCCATTTGCAGACTGGTCTCTTATAAATATTTCTTTCTGGGGATTCAACACACCATGAATAGAGGAATCACATGTCTGAGCAGGGAGGCTATTCCTGGAGAATGCCCAAATGACCTCTAGCTTCTCAGGAGGTTTGGAGGGTTCAACAACTGGGAAATCACAATACAATAACAAATATAATACAGAGGAATACCAACAGGTTTGGGTTCTTTCCAGATCTGGACAATTCGTATAAACAAAGCATAAGAAGTTATGTGGATTTTTAAGGTACTTCTGAAATTAGATTTTTGGCTGAAATTAGAACACAAACCAGAAGAGGAGAATCTGACCCCATTCTCCTATTCATACTGTATAACCCCTCTTAGGCAATTGTGTTTCTGTTCTGCTATGAATATGTATTTTGATGTGTCAAAGATTCATAGATTCATAGATACATTAGGCTGGAAAGGACTTACAAGATCATCTAGTCCAACCATCCTCCTATCACCATCCCTACCCACTAAGCTACTAAACTAAATCCCTTAGCACCTCATCTAAACGCTTCTTGAACAGCGCTAGGGATGGTGCCTCAACCACCTCCCTAGGCAGGCCATTCCAGTGCCTGACCACTCTTTCAGAGAAAAAGTTTCTCCTCAAATCTAATCTAAATCTTCCCCAGTGCATTATATTGCACCTATTCTGTTCTAATTTTAGGGCAAGCTAAAATTATCTTGATACTTGCTCTTTTTGTACTAATTAGACCAGACTTTTGCACTTAGACATAGAATTATATAACCATATTATCTTTTGAGTTGGAAGGGGCTCTTAAAGGTCATTTATCCCAGCTCCCCTGAAATGAACAGAGGCATCTACAGCTAGACCATCTTGCTCAGAGCCGCCTCCAGTCAGACCTTGTATGTCTCCAGGGGCCCTCTCTTTTCAATGGGAAGATTTGTGTACCAATACTCCGCACCATGTATGGTGCCTCACCGCCCTTATTGTGGAAAACATTTTCTTTATATCTAATCTAAATTCTCCCTCTTTTAGTTTGAAACAGTTTCCCCTTGTCTTGTCACAACAGACCCTGCTAAAGAGTCTGTCCCCTTCCTCCTTATAGCCCCCCCTTAGATACTGAAAGGCCACTCTCAGGTCTCCCCAGAGCCTTCCCTTCTCCAGGCTGAACAGCCTCAGCTCTCTCAGCCTGTCCTTGTAGGTGAGGCATTCCATCCCTTGGATCAGTGTGCCTCTCCTCTAGATGCACGTAAAGAGGGCCAAATCTCTCCTGTACTGAGGATTCCACATCTGGACACAGTACTCCAAGTGAGGTCTCATCAGCAGGGACTAGAGACATGCTTTAGCAATTAGGAAATTTCATCTTCTTTGTAGCCTAAATACATTCATGATCTGTTTATAGTATCTATTTATCTGTTTATTCCTGTGCCAGTATTATACTTCAAGGGAAACAGTTTTTTGTCTGTATTTATAGATAAGTATCTAATCCCATTTTCACCTTTCATGTTTTGAAACTGCCTGTCTCCTTTCATGTGACCGATTCTCTTTGCCCCAGACTTTCTAGAAGGCTGTTCTCACAGTTGTCCAAATTACAGTATTTATAAATAAGTGTCAAATAGAAGTCTTGATTATTTTTCTGCTAAAAGTAGCAGATTAGACAGTGTGATACATTGCCATTCTTCAAAATTCATATTCTCCAAATCTAAAAAAAAACAACAACAGAACAACTGCTCTGCATCATAAAAACTTAAAAAGTCTCTTCCTCAAATTCTGAAATGGGGGTTTACATTGAAATGAAAAAATGCTCAGATGCTGGAAAATATTAAGCTACCAAATGAATCAAGTACAGAGGGACTCGTTTAATCAGTATTGGAAAGTTCAGAGGAACTGCAAATCAGCAAAATTTGGAAACCACTTTATTCTGATTTGGATAAATGCACTCCTTGCTTATGGTCTGAGTTACCTGACAGTCTAGTTAGAGAATTTTTGAAGGAAATATTTTAGCATCTACTTTTAATCTACTAATTAATGAATAATCTAACCAACATACTCAACTCTTAGAGAGCCGTTGTCAGTGAACAACTGTTGAAAGGTTAGAAGGGGACAAACAGCAACTAAGGATAAATTAAGGGTAAATATCAGATTCAATCCATGTTAATAACACTTATTAATCAGAAGAAAAAATAGGTGGGTCTATTTTTTTTTTAAATTTAAAAAACGTTGAATTTTTTTTCACTTGAAATCAATTTTCAGTAGATTAGAGTTAAAATCAAAATACTGAGAAATTAAGCCTTCCAGGTTTCTTTTTACTTAACTAGCTGTGTTTTTTGTTTGTTTCCTTTTTTCTTTTATCATCTCTCTTCTTTCTGATTAGCCTTAAAAAAGTCCTTACTACAGCCAAGATGGTGAAGGAGAAGCAGCACTGTGGAATGAACATAGCCTTTCCTCCCTTCAGCCTCCTAATTTTGGATAGAAAGTTTATTAATGAAAACTAAGAACACTCTTTTTCTTTCTTTCTTTCTTTCTTTCTTTCTTTCTTTCTTTCTTTCTTTCTTTCTTTCTTTCTTTCTTTCTTTCGTTCTTTCTTTCTTTCTTTCTTTCTTTCTTTCTTTCTTTCTTTCTTTCAGCTAATTCCTTTACTTAAACTTCTGACTTTCATAGTTACTTTTTAGTCTAAGTATCTATATCAAAAAGACATATGTAATTCAGATAACTTTAACTTTTTTCATCATGTTTGAGCTAAACATATAGGGATCCACATAACAGACTAATTTCACCAACCACATATTAATGACCATTTCTAATTTAATTTTAGCTATTTTTTTTTACACTGGAATTAACTGAAAATTCCAGAAACCGTATCTTTCATTTCCTCATGGAGCTCAGGACAGTGTGAAATTGTGAAATTGACTTCTGAGTACTGCAATAAAAGCAATTTTATCACAAAGACATTTTAATCAAAAGAAACCAGCAGAGAAAGATCAATCTTTAAGAACTTCTCTTTATCCATCTAAACAGCGTTATTATAGGATAACTGTTTCTTTGGAATGTTTCTCAAAAGATGCCCCACCATACTTCTTCCAGATATTTTATCAAATAGAAACAATGGTTCTGAAGCAGCCATGTAACTGTGGGAGAGGGATGCTAGGCAAAGGGGGAAGACATGTAGGAGCAGTACCAGTACCCAATACCTTTGCACAGAATCACTTGTCTGAGGTCCTGGGAGTAACTAACAATTTCCTATACAGTGGGACCAATCTAGAGCTCTTGCAGTTTGGGTTCCTGGGGGAAAAAAAGCACTCGGGATTTTAACTGCAACCAGATCCTGGGCTGTCCTTCCAGGCAGAGGTTAGCCTTTGAGGATTGTGTCACTTAGGTCTTGGAAGAGAGGTCTTGAAGGTTTGCTGATCCCTGAGACTGTGGAAGACTTGCAGGGCAGCTTCGAGTCTAGCTAGGTTCTGCCAGAATTGGACCCTCAACCAGCCTTGGGCACTATAGCACCTTGTCCTCCTCTCCTTGAAGGCAGCCTGAAGATTTATGTTCTCTAAGGCTGGGTTGGCTGTAATAAGACTACCCATTGCAAACTCCCTTTTGTTAAGTTTTTATTCCCACTACTCCTCTGTCTTTTGGCTTAGTACCTATTACTTATTTTGGTGGTATTTTTAATATCAATTTCTCCTAGTTCATGTATTTTTCAGGCTGGCAATACTGCATCAACATCTCTAAGAATCTTCCATGTCTTATTTTAGCACTTGTAGCTTTCACTTGCACCTTGTAAGTCTCTTATCTTTCCAGCTGAACTTTTCCTCTGATAATTCTTGCCTACTGCTCTACACATGGTCTATGCTATTTATTCATTGTAACACAAGTCCTTACCACAGTATGATTTGGCAGTACTAGCTGTAGCACTGCAATACAATAATATTTCCAGAAAATAGGAAATAATTGCGAAGCATCATTTGGGTTGTTAGGGACTTTAAATTAGTACCTGTTGTATGAATGTACTTGTTTTCCAGAACCTTATCTGGAATCTTCCTCATATTTTAGCCCTCAAGACTTCCTGGTTCTGGGAGCCCATACTGTTAAAAGTAGAGTGTTTCAAGACAGCTGGAAGTAACATTCATTATTTTCTTTGGAGAAAATCAAGCTTTCTGTAGGAGGAGTATGTGGGTTCAAGTGGCACCGAAGTCCCATGTACAGTGCATACGCAGCTGGATTCCTTTTTTATCAGCTTTCTTTTGAGTGGTGGTAGTGTTATTTTAACATTATATAAATAATGACCTAGATTACTTTCAAGACTATGATTGTTTTAAATGCTTTTAACATCTTTGAGAATTCTTTCATGTGTTGCCATGTTATAAGTCCGTGTTGTACTACCAAATGGTGATCAGTAACCCAAGAAGTTTTTGAAGTACCATACCCACATTGTTCAGTAGTAGGTGCAAAATGTCAAAAGCTTTCATAAGCTTAAATGCTTTTGAAACTTAAAATTCAAAGGTTATACTCATACCAACAGCCTGTAATACCTGGAAGCTCACAGACTATCACTGTCCTGAGGAGCTGTACACTGCTTCAAACTGACTGAATCTGTGGATCCAGGGATGAAACTCAGCTATGTTTTTTTTTGCATATAATTCATTATTTTTATAGAGCAAAAGAAAACTGTCTGCTTAAGAAGAATTGCAATCCTAATTAGAAGCCAGTTTGAGATCAAGAACTTCCCTTTTGGGGTAAACTTCCTCTCTTGGAGTAAGTTTTTTGTATTGATCAGTTTCTTTTTATAAGCAAGTAAATATCTGCTACTGTAAGACAGCACCACTACGGATCATTTAAGAGAAATGTAAGTTTTGTATGACAAATCTACCCATACTGTTTACCTGAAATGACTTTGGTAAAGATAATGATTTTCTATTTAAAAGACAAGTCTCAACATTATGCACTTTCAAAACAACTCAAAAGCTTTTTTTTTCCTGGAGTTGAAGTTTCTCCTCATGCTTTTGAAATGGAAGGGTATGCACACATAATGAAACATGAGCTGTATCAGTTTTAGTTTAAGTAACATGTTTGGCAAATGTCACTCACATCTTTCTATTACATTTAGCTATTGCACTTCTGCTTCAGAAATGCAATGATGAAAAATCTCTCCCTCCTATTTCTTTCAAATGATGTGATTTCTTTTTTTTTACAGTATCTGCATAAATGAATTTATTAGCACTGTTAACCTTTAAATAAAACTCTCATTGCTACAGTCAGTCACCTAATTAGGCTTTCTTAACCCACTTATGCACATTATCTGTTCATATTTCATTCAACTCCTTTTGTGGTGAAGAGCTGAAAACCCACACCTGCACCCAGAGCTCAGGCAGCAGGGGTTGCTTGGGTAACCAATATACTGAAACTGGACATGTGTCTGGTTGAAGGAGGAAAAGAAAACCTCTAAAAGAAAAAAGTATATAATCCCATACATTCTCTATAAATACTGTAATTTGTACAATTCTTTTGTAAGTATTCTAGGGTAGCTCTGCACTGATATTGGAACTGAAAGGCTAATCTGCCTTGAAGAGAGCTACAATACCTCAAGCAACCAAGTTCAGCAAAAGGAAGGTTAATATGTTCACAGCCTAAAATTGTTCAGAGAGAAAAAGATTTCTGATATGTAAGTCTTTCTATTTTAGAAGAAAACATATAACAATATCTGACAGCCAGATCTCACTAAAGCTAACTACATTCAGATGAGAAATATTGTATGTATTTTTAATTAGGACAGTGGTTAAGCTTTGAAAAATCTTATCAAAGGATTTGTCTCTCCTGCTCCTTATTGCTTAATAATTGCCTTTTTTTTTTCTGAAAGATATTCTTTGGCTTTTGGATAAACAATGGTTTTCACACCGGTATCACTCAGTGGAAGTCAGCAGTCTGCCTTCTCCAGATCAAGTAGTTTTTTATGCATTAAATTCTATAGTGAGAAAACAGAGCAAAAAAATAATTATTGAAAAAATATCATTTATTCCTTGCAATGGATAAATACTTCTATGCAGGGTCAAACCAGTTCTCCACCTATTCTACTGGTTTTCATTTACCTATTCCCTGACTGAGGTTTGCCCAAGAATGATTTTTTTGTGGTAAGCAGCTCTGGCAATCATTGGTCTCCAGAACCTCTTTATTTTCAATATGGATGCATGAAAGAATTTAAACAATTAAATTAATATTAAACATATTTGCAGTCTTACAGACATCCATGTTTGTTTTCATGATAAATGGACATTCTCCAAGCATTTTGTTTTTCCTTATTATGGTTCCTCGTAGACAAACTGCTGTGTTATGCGCTTCTTCATTGTTAATTAATCTTTTTTTTCCTTTCTAGAATTAACACCCAAACCTTAATGTCTGATGTTAACATGCTCATTTTCAGTGGCCAGATATCAAATCCAACACTCTTTCAATTTGAATTCGAGCTATACTGCATCTGTAAAGTATTTTCTGGTTTTGTTGCCCATATTTTCTCTTCAGAAAGAGACAAAAATCTCAAGAGAACAATTTGGGCAACTTCAGTGATAAATCTAAAACTTCCTGCTGACCACAGCGTATACAAACTGGTTACTAAGTTACTTGAAAAAGTAATTCATATCTTGCAATTTTCTTAATCACTCTGATTAAATGGCTGCCTGGTTTTAGAAGTTTTGCTTGTACAACAGTCACATCGGTAAAATTCATTTTGCATAGAAACGGGAAATAAAAAGAGCTTTATTTAGAAGGGAACTCATTTAGCAGCATCTGTAGAAGTGCAGGTTTAATTTGTTTTACATGACACCAAGTGAGAATGAAAGTTTACTGTTTTCATTTAAGTAATGACATGTTGCCATGGAAGAATTTTTGTATGACTTTGTAGAACATATCCAATATGTTCTAAGAAGCCCCAACTGGGAGAATAGCTTTTCTCGTGAAGTATTATAGTTTACTGCAGGAGTCTGATGAGAGTTGAAACAGTTTGGAATATATTTTGCAAATACAGATGTACTATAAAAACATATTTATACTTTGTGAATTCAAAGCCAGCTAATCAATTCCCCTTTCTGCCAGAAGTGAAATAAAAAAATAAATAAATAAAGGATTTTTTTCCCCCAAATGTATTATTTGCTTGACAGCTCATTTTCTGGGATAACCAGCCCTTGGCCTGTATAAGAGGGACAATCACATAATGACAATAATAATAATAAAAGAAATGATTAACAGCACCTTTTCCTCAGAAATGTTACTTTCCTCTCTTATCCGGCTTTTCTTCGTTATCACAAGTATTTCCAATCCAGCAAATCATTAATCAAAACTACCACATTAGGTAACGAGGTAGTGCCTTTATCGTTTTCACTCAGCAAGACTAAATTTGACCTTGTGAAAGTTTTAGGACAATCACTGTGGATAAAATGCACAAATAGCTATTTTTATTTTTCCTTCTGATGACAGTTCTTTGAAATAAATAATTTGTTCTTAATTAAGAGTGTTGAATGAACATGCAGATGTACAGAGATGTCTATAATGTGCTGCCGCTTTCTTCTCCCTTTTCTAAATCTACAGACTTTTTACAGATAACTGAGTTCTGAAGCATGTTTTATCATGTTTTAGCATTTCCACTCCAGGTTACACAGAGCTGGAGCACTGTCATCTGCACAGGTACTCACTAGATAAGAGAAAAATCATTTACTATTCTGGGCATTGAGCCAAGAGAAATTTTGGTGAGTAATAATGTTAAATTTTCACAGTAAGCGTAGTTCATTTTCTTTTTCTAGACAAGATCCTGCAAAAAATTTAACTTAGACCATTCCAGCATGGTCTAAAGATTTTCCTGATTTACAACAATCAATGAAACTATAACAGAAATTATAAATTGATCGGGTGTTTAAAACATTTTATTATCTCTATTGTATGGGAGTAAAGTGTTTATTTTTAGCAGAAAGTGAGTTTGAGAAGGGAAAAATACATATACGTAGGAGGAAGTCAGAAAGGAGAGGGGAATAAAAAAAGGAAGAAAGCTGAAAAGTACTGCAAAGTAAGGAGAGAAGGGAGGAAAGGTAGAGGGTACTGACAAGAGCTGAATCACCTGCAGATATGAGTTTCCAGCAAGGAATGATAAATGTTGAAGAGAACAGAGAAAAAATAGATGGAGGAAGGAAAGTAAAATTAAACCAAGTCGAGATAAGTAATATAAAAATTACATTTCATTCTCAGCACCTAAATTGATGGGTGCAGGAACAGCCTCACTGTACAAATGATCTGCTCCATGCCATAATCATTTATTGATGTTGACCTGCCACACAGCATTCCCTCTCATTCTCTGCTCTCTTTCCTTGTTAAGATACTTTTAATATTGATGCACAACATATTCTGTGTAGATTAATGAAGGAAGTGTACAGACTACTCAGATTTAGCAGATGTCAATGGGAGGTCTTTGTAAGGACAAAAGTAAAATTTAGCCATCGCTCCTTTAGATTTTGATTCCTTACTGGACTTTTTAAGATAGTTAGTTTATTGAATTCAAACCCTATTTACATGTTTCAAATTTTTTCAGTGTCCTTAGGTGCTGCAAAATTCTCTATAAGTGTCCCATAGTTAGACACATTTCTAGAAATATTTTTAACTATAACCTAATGTGAGATCTAAATAACATAGACCTTTGTTCATAAAACTTGTACTTGCATAGAACATCTTGCTATCTTCAGTCAGGACAACCGAAGGGCACACCATCTCCAGCTGGAGTTGGATTAATCTTGCTCTAAGTACCTATAAGAGCACGTTAACCATATGTTTGTCAGACTCAGAAAGAAATGTCAGGGCAACACTATGCAGATTGTGCAGTCAAGCAGTAGTAGGAAATTATGAGAATAAAATTTTCCATGCAATCTCAATTCAGGTTTGAAAGAATAGACTTCCTTTTATGTTCTTTAGCTGCATATAACATATAAAGATGCTTTTCCAATTGTTTCCTGCTTGAATTCAGGCAGAAAACAAGGAGTGCTTAGTCAGTAAGCCTCAATTTTTCCTCATTATGTGGAAGAGGGGAAAGAAACAGCTTGGAAAACTATTATTTACTTGTGCACCTCCTGGAATAAAATCATCCCCTTGTTTCTCATTTTATAGAGAGGGAGATTAGGTAGAAAATGTGAAGGCAAACCTAAGGAAAAATGTATTTGTGACTAACTCATTCAGAATGCTTAAGAATGTATTGCATTGGAAAAATTTACTTTCTTAGTTTTCGGTCAGTCGCTTTTCTGTCAAAAGGATAACTTTGTCATTCTCATTTTCACTGTAGACCTATCATTGTCTAATATATGAGCATTGCAGTATAGAGATTCAGCAGAGAAGGCTCATCTGTGTGCTAATTTGGGCACAATTTCAGTTAGAAGATGATGTCTGTCAGGAACTCATGGGATGAGGAGAGCCAGTGTATATGACACAGCAATTTAAATTTTGGATTTTCAAAACCAATGAATTCTTCGCGTTGTTTTGTTTTGTTTTGTTTTTTAATAGAGAGCAAGGTTTGTTCTAAATCAAAAAAAAAAAAGAAGAGAAAATACAGAAATGTAATATGATGTTGATCATCAACTGTGTCAACAGAAAATGCAGTCTATGCAGTCATTAAACCACTCAGTATCACCTGAGAGCAGTGGCTTAGTAGTTAGTCCTGAGAGTATCCCTAGAGGTGGAATATGATGCTCCAAGGCTCCCAACAAAAAAAAAAAAACAACAAAAAAAACGTGAGGAACATTTAGGCTTGGGCAGACAGTGTGAGCTCTGACTGAGCTTCTATGGAGCATTCACCTCTGCACTGTTACTTTGCTACTTTCACCTAAACCCATTGGAGGGATGTTGTGTGCCAAATTCCATCTGCTCTTTTAACTATGTCGTACTGGTTTTGTATTCCCTGCACCTTTTGATTTACTGCGTAATATGACTTCTTTGTGTCTTGAATTTTGGCACTTTGTTAGGGTTCCAATCTTAGTTTATTACGTGGTATCTCCACACAGCACGACACCTTTAGGCCTCAGTTCTCCATTCCACAATCTCTAATTTTCAGAAAATCCCTGAACTGCATAGCCATTATCATTTGATTTCCAGCTGTCAGGGCCTTAAGAGATGGATGGGCCTTACTGGCTCTGACCTGTGGAACTCTCTCCATCTCTTGAACACGAGTCTCATTTAAGCTTGAACCTCAGTCTGAGTTATGCTGTTAGTGTTTTCTATCATTTTCTGTTTCCTCTCTCATTATTATTATTTTATTTCTTGTCATGTCTTTCAGGTGAATATTGGACCTAAGTTGTAACCTTGTTTCAGACTCCATCTGCTACTCCAAGATGGCCTCTGGAAGCTGACATAGTCTTGTCGTAGCAGTTCTATTTGCTGGACAAGTGTCCTGCTGGTTGCACTTCTGTCTCAGCTATGACGAACCAGAACCTCTGGGAAACCAAATAATTGAGTGATTACAGTAAATGGGGTACAACAATATAGTGAAAACAAACCTCCTATTGTTAAAAAGTTAATGCATACAAAAGCGAAATACTAAATCACAGTTAAATTGCTCATTATGAAATTCATAACAAAATCCACTGACTACTTTCGTACTGTTGGTACAAAATTCCTTTTTAAGTGTAGTGGGCTCAGATTAGTAGAATCTAGAAGAAGGGGACAGACTCTTTACAAGGATATATTGGGATAAAAAAATAGGAAATTGTTTCAAGCTTAAAGAGGGTAAAATTAAGTTAGATGAAGGGAAAAAGTCTTTTATTGTGAGGGTGGTGAGGCACTGGCACAGATTTCCCAGAGATGTGGAGGATGCCCCATTCCTGAAGATTTTCAGGGCAAGGCTGGATGAGGCCCTGGGCAATGTGATCTAGCTGTGCATGTCCCTGTTCATTAAAGAGGAGTTGAACTAAAGGACCTTTAAAGGTCCCTTCCAACTGTAAGGTTTCTATGATTATAACTTTAGGTAATGATCTGCCAACACTTAGTTCCAAGAGTTGCAGTATTTTATTATAAGGTACTTCTGATAGAAATTATGAAAAATTCATTTCTGCTGAGTTGACAATTATTTTATTGAGCTCTCAAATTCTTTACAGACAATTCACATTGAACACTAGCAACAGTTCAATCCTATAAGCACCACAAAACTACATGATCTTATCAGTCTGATTATCAGTTTTCACATCAGATTGACTTATCAACTTCAATTTTTTTCAGCCCTGAGTCATGTGGATTTTCAGATTCTTTTTTTTTTTTTCTGTCTTTCATTTCTTTATTTCTTTTCTATCTATCTATCTTTCATTCTTTGGTGAAATGAATTAGAATATAGGTATACAAATACAGGTATATACAAACTTTAACCTGGCACGTTAAACTGGACTGCTCTAAAATATGAGTGGGTTGTAATTGCTGTCCAAAAAGCAAGCAACTGCTTGCACTTCATTACATCAGTACTTACGATAAGCGTGCTTATCTCCATTCTCAGGATTCACATGAACTTTCAATTTTATTTGAAGGCTTCAGCCAGTCTGTGGACTGTGCATATAGGTGGGAAAGCTGACAAATTCTGTAAAAAATCATTCTTGAAGCCAGTAGCAATGCCTGAGAAGAGGAGCAGGTGTTTTTTTTCCTCTGACTTCCAGCTGAATAGCAACTTCCATTTCTTATTCAGTAGCACATATAAGTATATAATAATGAATTTTGTTGGCAAAGGCTTTAATCCACATATCCCTGTAGTATCCCTGTACTATCCTTTGGTTTTGGGTGAGATGAGAAATGTGATGCCCTTTAAGTCATAACAAAGCAGCTTCATATGATTGTTGTGGATCTGATGTAGCAGAATTTCTAACATTGATAAAATTCTAATTAACGAATCCTATCTTCATATCATTTTGAACAATAACTAATATAGCACACTTTCTATAATCTGAGTGTAGGTGCAGCTAAAGTTCCAACTGTACTTTCAGATAAATATTTAATGCACAGCATCTGCAGCATATAGGGTTTTTAACAGTTTAAATTTACCTATTTAAAAAATACTGTCTATTCATCTAAGCAATTTACAAAACTGCTCCATTTCGTAGCTGAAAATGTGCTGTAGTGGGATGAAAGTCATAAGTTTTCTAGGGAAACAAACTGCAAGTTTCCTTTGGCCAAATTCAAACTGAACGAACTGCTTTAGTTTTCAGCTGTGTTCCTGCTGCCAGCTCTGGAGCCTCCTGTGCACCTGCTTACAACAATGAAAGAGATTCTGGTGGAGGTGAGAAGCTCCATAGTGTCTTCACTGAACACCTTTCCACCTTGGACAATCTTGATATATCAGGCTCAAGAAGACTTTCTCATACAGAAATAAGCAGGGTAAAGAAATCTCTTACCTTGCCCTTTAAAGAAAAATACAGCACAAATAATTCATTCTGAATTTGAATTTGCTGGGGAATGACACAAAGAGCTCATGCCAGAATAGAAAATGTCCACTCAGCTTTTTCTTCCGGAAGAGTTTATGGTAAGGAATTAGGCAAAAATTGTCAATATTTCACTCCTTTACAGTACTGTTATATCTGCATAAGTCTGGCTTTAAGGGTAGTCATAGAATCACAGAATGGCTTAGGTCAGAAGGGTCCTTAAAGATCATCAAGCTGCAACCCTTTTGCTGTGGGCTGGTTGCCCCACACCAGATCAGGCTACCCAGGGCTCCATCCAAGCTGGCCTTGTGCACCTATGGAAGCACCATAGCTTCTCTGAGCAGCCTGTTCCAGGACCACAACTTCCTCTGAATTAAGAATTTTTTCTAACCTAAGTTTTCTCCTCTTTTAGTTTAGTAATGCCTAATAATATTACAGTCTGCATCTTGTCTTTCTTGTCACCTTCTGTCATTCACTTGGCTGACATCAATGATCTGAGGCAGGAATGTTGGTTTTTTTATTTTTTTTCTCTCACATTTCAATTGATGTCTTAGATTTAAAAAAACAAAAGATAAAAACTTCCAAGGTGAGATACTGATATTATCCCTTGTTGCAAAAGTAGCTAGTTGCACTATTACATATCTAGAAGCCCTGTTATGAGGATTGGAGGTTGCTGCAGGTAACAGTATGAAAGAAAAGTTGTTTTTCTTAGTTCTGTTGTAGCCTCTTGAGGGAAAAGTTTATTTTAGAACAGATCTCAATGTTACTGCAATGAACCAAACATTTTTAACACCCTGATGAACTTACTGCATCTCCAGAAGGTATCAAAAACTATGTGCTCACATGGTTACCAGCACTGCAGGGATGGACTTGGTAGCTGGCATATCTCTTTGGTCCATCGAGTGCTAAATTCACTACATCCCAAACACTCAGTGGTGTTTTCTTGAAGCTGAAATTACTGTTAGCCTGAAAAACACTCAAACTCCCCTTCCCTTACAGGACAATGCTGTGTGAGTGATACAGGAAGGCACCTGGGGACAGAGGAGAGACTCCATGTGCCTGGGATGAGGTGTGAACAGCTGGAAGCAAATGAAATCACCTCGTCTGAAAAGCATGATATGCACCTGAAGAGGAACATATGCTTAAAGCCACAGGACTGGTGAATTCAACAGGCTCCTTAAATTTTTTTGTGCTGCACTCAGGAAGGTAGAGGAGAGTTTAGAAGAAAAAAAATTGTTTGCTGTTTGTCTGCACATCTGCAGAAGTAAAGGTATGTGACACAAAGTAAACTGTGTGGCAAATGAGTAAAAATGAGACACTCAGTGAGTGGCTTTGGCTATGCTGTGTACTTAGATGTCTCCCTTTTCTGAACTACCAGTTAAGGTTTATATACGAGTAAAAAGGGAAGCTTCCTTTTTCAGAGGTTAGTGAAGTACTGGGAGTTGATGATGTATTAGCTAAGTTAGGAGAGATGTAGGTTTGTAAATAAAATATAAAGCAGACAAAACTAAGCAGAGGCAAGGATGCTTTTCTCTGAGAAAAACTCATGGAGATGCTCAATGGGATGAGAAAGCATAGGGAAAAGGTCTTTTTGATGCAGCCTGAACCCAGCTGTGCCAGTTTGAGAGCAGCCTTTGCAAATTGATGGTGCGGCTTTTGTGTTGGTATGACAATGTAATTTTAAAATGCCTTCCCTTATAAGACACCCTGTAGATTTTTCCCACAGGGTAAAAGGTGGAGATGAAATTTAAGTTGCCTGATGATGGATCATTTGTCTTGCCTGAGTGGCTGCCTATGGCTGTGAGTTATGTGTTTCTACCACTTGCCGCAGGAGCAGCACGAAACTTAAACATAAATGAAGGACACCTCATATAGATACATTAACATGATCATTTGGGTCACTGCGTGCCTGTCTAAACTCTGTTTCCTGGGGTAGGGTAAGGAATACTTCTTGCAACGCTGTTTTGACATAATGTACTTATGTTTTTCTGGACTTCTGAAGCTTTGAGCACTCCATGATGCAGAAGATCTCAGGGCTGAGTCACACAGCTCCCAACAGCTGCTGATTTCTCTGAGAGCTGGTGTTCAATACAGCATTCTGCAAGACTGTATCCCTTCCATTAGGAAGGAAGTCATTAAATAATGCTCTAAGAGAGAAAAATTAGGAGGTTTAAGTCTCTACCAGTTGGCAAGAGGTTCACATACAGATCTTCAGTCTCCCTCAGGAGCAATTAAAGGAAATCAGTTACATTTGCATATAAAATAGCTTGTCTATTCCCTCATCTGAAAATAGGTATTATGAAACTCTTCTGTTTTCCCTTGCAAGAATCCACATGAGGATTATTTAATTGGAAAGCTTAAATCTGTTCATTTAAAACCAAATAGAAAATGAGATTTCATATATATATATTTAATAAAATTCACAAATGGGAGATTTAATAGCTTGGTAATCTGAAAAGAAGTTACATGTAATATTTTAATGAATTTATAATGTTTCATAAAATTATTTGTGCTCATTAATTTAAAAATTAGTTTTAGATATATGAAAAAAACCTTATTAGCCAGACTAGACAAATGATAAAGAACTCCTTAGACAGAAATGAGGATAACTTTCCCCACTCTTATATTCCTGAGAATGTGCTAGGACTTCAATGGACTTTTTTTGAATAGGTGTTTCCAGATCAATTTCATCTGTGAAGATTTGATTTTGAGACTTGGGACTGGTTTTGATTAACCAAACAGAAATAAGTAATTCTTCTTACTTTATTTAAGTAAAATTCAACCTGAAAATCATTTTCTACCCATCTCTGTGTTTCTTTTGCTCTGTTCTACCCACTTGGATTGTACCTCATTTCTACTTTGGAAAACAATAGGGTTTGAAACTGCTTTGTAGTGACCAACAGGGCTTACTCCAGGGCTCCAGGATGATTTCTACATTACCATGTCACTTAGTCCACAGGGCTGCTTTGTAGTTTGGTTAATGGATCTATAATTGATGAGTCATTGGCCAAATGAGAATCTAGCAGGTTAGGGAATTTGGGGGCTGAAAAATGTCTTGTTTTTTAGGCTGTAAGGTTCAGTAAATGGGCATGCATGACTTGCTATCTATTGGTGTAAAGCTGTTTTAAAATATAGTCATGAAGTAGGTTTTGTGCATGATTAAGAAGGCAGCTGAGTAACTCCGTACGTAGGGTATAAGGTGGTAGAAAGCCTTCAAACTTGAAGCTTTCCAAGCCTGGTTCTGCCTCACTGCTGCCTGTTCTCCTGCAGGATCCCCTCCTGAGTGCCGTGAATTGCACTGGTTTGGCAGCTCCCTGCAAAAAGCCAGGAGCCTGGCACTTCTCAGAGCCTCCTATTTATGTCAGAGTGGGAGAAAAACAATGCCCCAAGCTGTACTTTCTCTGAGTGCTGCTCCAGAACAGAGACCTTCATCTATAAGTTTAGTACTAAAAATGAAGCCCTAACACTTTGACCAACTGTACTTTTTAACACCACTGTTTGATGGAAAAAGTTATAGTCCTATATGTCAGTTGTGAAAGAACTTCTGAATGCAGCCAACAGCTTTTCCTTTTCATGTGTGAAATTTACAGTACAGTTCTGCTTCCAGGCTTGGTAATGTTCTTACTTTTCTTAATTTTTTTCATTGTAAAAACAGAGTAGAGTCTGGAGTTAGAAGTGAGGCTGGAAATGTAATTTTGCCTACTTTTTTACTTGCATTGATTCTTCTGACTTGTTATGAAAGCTATGATTGCCTCTACTCAACAAATATTTCAGTATGTGATTAATTTGTCTACATAGGGGCTTTTCTTGCTTCTTTTCCATACATGAGTGACCTACGGAAATGTACTCCTGCTTAGATGTGAAAAACATACATATATGCTATGGCTTGAGTAGAATTCAGCAGCATTAGGACCAGTAAGTCCATTGCTGGAAATTACATTTGCAGAGGAAGAATGAGGCCAAGAAACTGAGCAGTTTTGATAGCAGATCGACACATCTTGTTCAGACGCTCAGAAAACATTTACAGACATCGCAGTCATTCCAGCTTCCAAAAATCTGTCATTTTATTAGGGTTTCTGAAGAGTTTTTTTCTGAAATTCCTCAGAAAAGGAGAATTTCCCACAGACTGTTTCAGAAAGCTCTTCACATCCCCTCTGCCTTTCAGCTAATAATATTATTCACTTACTGATTAATTCCAATTTTTTTTGGATTCCTGCTGCAAGGATTTGGAGTGATTTTTCTTTGTCTCTCAGAAGATGGTTTAAAAGCAGGAGAGCTTAATGTCCTTTCCCTGATTGTCCCTTCAAAGTATGNATTCACTTACTGATTAATTCCAATCATGTCTGATAAACAGGTGCAAATGTCAAAGGTTTCTGGATTCCATGCTTGCCCTGCCCAGCACCTGCTCCCTGTTCAGTCCTTTCCCCCTCCCTCCCCCCCCCTAGGCTGTTGGCTTCAGCCTCATTCATGATAGTGAAGGTGGTCAAACAGCATTCTTCCTCCAATACGTGTGTGCCTACACAGAGGCAGTTAGAAACATAGAATTTTCTGAGTTGGGACTCTTAAAGACCATCTAGTCCAACCCCCCTGCAATGCATAGGGATGCCTATAGCTAGATTAGGTTGCTCAGAGCCCTGCCCGACCTGAATTTGTGCGTCTCTAAGGACTGGACACCCTCCAGGAGGAGGTTGCTGCAGGAGGATGCAGAACTGGAGAATTGTACTACACCTGCAAGGGATAATTTTTTTTGGATTCCTGCTGCAAGGATTTGGAGTGATTTTTCTTTGTCTCTCAGAAGATGGTTTAAAAGCAGGAGAGCTTAATGTCCTTTCCCTGATTGTCCCTTCAAAGTATGCTCATTTGTATGAACGATCCACTAGTTAGTACAGCAATACAAGGAATCTACTGGCTGTGTGAGCCACAGATACTGAGTTGTGGTGCACCTTGTCCTGCTGATTGTTCAATACCATATTTCTGAAGGAAAAGGATATTTCTTAGGAATTGGAAAATTGAGCACTTGTAACTCATTTATCTTACATATTACGAGTATTTTGCTTTAAAATAAATAAAGAAAAACCCACTGAAGTTGTAAGAGAAGAGGGAGGTTGAAAGATATGACTCAGTTCTGCGAAGACTTTCTTTTTCTTGTCTTTCTACCTGGAAAAAAAACCTGTAATGGTGCCTGTGTGGTGTTTTGGATCAGTTTTACTGGACATCATTTTTAGACCTGTTAAAAGAACATAATTTTGGCTTCCCTGAGAAACACTCCCAGGCATTGTTAATTCCTCCTTCACTGGATTTAGAAGCATGCTTCAAGTGAGAATCCCACCTAGAAACTGTTCAAGTTTCTGTTGATTTTCTGCTGTTGTTTTGTCAAAACTAGGCTTTCTTACAGGGTAATATGATCCTTCACAATAGAGTGATGGTACTGAAACAATACATTGTTAGCATATTATCAGTCCCTTCAGATTTTATCAGGTTTCTGCAAAACACTGCTGTCCAGCCTGACAAAATTTTCATTCTCCTCTGAAATTAATTAGAGTCTCTGCCTTACTTCGATTTTGTGATATAGGCTTCATCTGGAGAAAATTCAGGTAGTCTTACAGACCTGGTTCTAATGAAACACCTATGTATAATAAAGTTGATATCTTCATGTAAGACAAATATTTTACATAATATTTATATACAATAAAGTGAAGCATTTGCTTCTTTTAAGATATAATCATGTACTTGTATTTTTCCATGTGTAGATAAATTCATAATGATTCCAAGTCAGTAGAACAAAATTAATATTCTATTAATTATCTTTTCCTGTTAAAATATCATTGTTTAATGAATAATAACAAAAAAGACCCAGGAATTTCAAATGTTTGAGGTTGAGTGCCTTGAATTAATATTTATGAACCAAAAATAAATGTCCTGACTTTATAAAGAGTACTGCATTCTCAGCAGCCTCTTCTGCAATCAACAAAAGCATGGATGTAGCATAGAGCAACCTGGCTCTCTTCTGCATTTTAATTAAGATTAGAAACTGCTGTTTTGCAAAGTGTACCAGGCTGCAGCATTTGGTTTCCTTTGTTAGTGGTGACAGTTTGATTTAATAAATAGTTTTAAGAAGCAGACACATTTAACACTGTGTAAGGCTCTGAAATCCTGACTTCTGAAATACAGATCGCTTGCCTAGTCACATAAACCTATACTAAGGTAGCTGCAATTCCATTAGGGTGATTTCTAAGGGGATTACAGTTCTGTTTTGAACTCTGTGGTATTTTTCTCTGAAGACTGTGAGAGCACAAAAGAACAGTTTACCACTATGAATTCCTCATGCAAGGAAACAGGCTCCGGCCAGAGCAATTGCACTTGTTTTTGCATGTGAAAGCAGATGTTCTGTAGCAAGATATACACTTTTCCATATACTTTCACTGACCAAGCACTTTCCCTGGAGCTTACTTAAGTGCTCTGTCCTTGGAAGTGCAACTAGAGGATACAGCTGTGTTACTTTACCTTTTATCAGGTTTTGCACTGCTACACTTGTAAACAGTGTCTAGTTGTGTGAGAGGAAACAAAATGAAGGAAATCTGACCCCACTCCCCTGCAATTCCCAGTTTCCCACCATACCTGTTAAGGTGCTGAGATGATAGGTGTTGAGGGCTGACAACACAAACTGCTTTGTGAAACTGATGTCTGCAATCTCTTCCTCACAGGGCTTCTGTGGGCATGCTTCTTAAAGACATTCTCATTGTTCTGTGAGTCTTTCAGAAGATTCCCAGTCTTACTACTTTTCCTATTGCTGTTCCATTTATAAACCAGCGGTCTGCATTGTTCTTCCCATCCTGTTGCCTCTTTGGTGTTGCTTAGAGAACCAAGGGTAATTCACATAACTTCTTAGCCATAAGGATTATGTTATCATGGGCCCAACATGTTTGTTTTACACATAGTTATGAATGACTAATTAAAGTGGATTTCAAAACTAGGAAGTCCAAGTGTATTATGCTATTTTTACCCTTCTAAGTGAGCAGTTAAAAGAAATGCCAGATGAGTTAGAGTCCCACTAGCCCCATGTACCGTGTCCCCATCTGCCTCCTCTCTGAATTTCTACTGCTCCATCCTAGAGAATTCTACATTGATGAGTGTGGGAAGTAGTTTAACATCCTATAATGCATTACTTATATTTTTGACTTACTCTTTTAATTGTAGATTTCCCCCAGGAAATAAGGCAAATCTTTATATGAAAGGAAAGACAGGCCATAGTACCAGCTGAAATTAATCTTTGGTTGTTAGTTTTTTGCTAGCTCCCCTATATAAAGGAACAACATATCTCAACATTTCATGGGTTTTTGTCACATTATTCACTGGCTATTGTTCTGAATTATTTATGCAAAATGATATTCCCCTTTGCATGTGCATTGCACAACTGATGGAACCCAAAGCCCTCATCCTGCACCAGTTAGGTGGAGGTCAGTGTCTGCTACTTCAGTGGAAGGCGTAAAAGTCAGTGGCCTGTAGACATTGGGTAAAACCATGTAGTAGCAGTTCTTTGCATCTTACAGAATGATTCATGTCACATTAAATGTGCTCCACTCACTAGTGATAATCTGCAAAATATTTTTTATCAGTATACACATCCAGTGCCTATGGCAGAAACAAGGCATGTATATCTTCCTATGATTTGTCTATTCACTTCATTTTGTCCCAGATATTTGACCTTTGACCTTTCTTTACAGAAAATCGTGTTTTCTCTTGGTTCAAAACTTTTTATTTCTTTTTTACATTCATTTCTTTGGTGCCTCCAAAATACCAATTTTAAAAAGATGAAAAGTAACCTCTTCCATCCATTCAGTTGTCTGTCCCTGTCTGAAGTCAGTGTAAATCTTTCCCTGAAATCTCTGAAGTTTCAGGGGGAGTTTGGGGAAAATTAGGGAAGTTCAGTGCTCCAGTGCTGGTGAAAATAACTGTGCTTCAGCATCTCTGTGTTTTCTGGTTGGTGCCAATAGGTAGGAATATAGATTTCTCTGCTTATTGCAAAAACAGATTTTTGGTTGACTGAAGGAAAACACTCTCAAGAATTCTCCCAGAATATTTCCAGTTTTAATGTCTGATGAAAAACTTGATCTACTGCAGGAATAACCTTCCTGAACTGAATATTTTTCAGATATGTTCTCCCTGGTCCCACTTTCCTGGCTTTTAAAATGTGGATCTCCCTTATTAGAGCTAAATGAAACTCTTCTGTATTACTTAATATGGCTGTCTGTTTAGCAGATCTATTTGCATTCAGGATGAATAGCTGCAATGTTTTTTTTGTGCCCTGTTATTTCTTGCAGGTACCCACAGTTAGAGGGAAAGATGATATGTGGGAAATGAGCTGCTAAAATCAGATTGTCAAAGAGGTGATATGAGTAAGGAAGCCTCAGAATGCCCAGGGATCCTGATGAATTTTACTGTAGAATAGTAGGATAATTGGAAGAATGCTTGCTGGATAATATTTGAGCCTCCTCTAATTACAGGAATTGTACAACCTAAGGTGTGCAACTCAGCAGTAAGGCTGTAGTGGAATACTGAAGAAATATATGTATAACAGCAGAACTTCTATACTGTAGCTGTAGCTACTCTGTCTTTCCTTTTTCTCCTGTGTCAGGTTTTTACTTGTAAGCCAAGAACAATGCTAATTTTTCCTTCTGTACTCTGTTGCTTCTGTGTGTTGTAATTCTTGAGGGACAACAGCTACCTGTGTATTCTAGCTACTAATGGAACTTTCTTTGAAGCAAATAATTAAAATGAGAGGGGGAATGTTCTCTCTCAAAGAAAGTCTTTAATCCATAGGTAATACATGGTAACTATACTACGCCTGACAAGGACTGCAAATTTGTCAGAGGTTTCCTGTCTCAAGCTTTCTTTGGGGAAGAATTTCCTATTCTTTTACATGATACAGTCTTCTGGAATATGGATCTATGAATGGACAAAGACCTCGAGCAGCCCTGGATTGTGGGCATATTTCTCTTCTTGAAATCACAGAATCATAGAATCCTCTGAGTTGGAAGGGACCTTTAAAGGTCATCTAGACCTACTTCCCTTCAATAAACAGGGACATGCACAGTTAGATCAGGTTACCCAGGGCCTGGTCCAACCTTGCCTTGAAAGTCTCCATGAATCCACCACATCTCTGGGCAACCTGTGCCAGTGCCTCAGCACCCTCGCTGTAAAGGTTTTTTTCCTTATATCCAAACTAAATGTGCTCTCTTTAAGCTTGAAACTATTTCCCCTTGTTCTATCACCACAGACCTTGCTAAAGAGTCTGTCCCCTTCATTTCTGTAGCTCCCCTTCAGATATTGATAGGCCACCTCAGAGCCTTGAAATTTCATGGCTGTGAGAAGTATCTAATTATTGATGGTATCTTCTTGTCTACTTTCTAAAGTATGTTTTACAGTTCTTCCAAATTTTCATACTGAGCTATTACCAAAGAAATCAAAGCTAAGCATGTAATTTGTGCTTAGAGTTCCCAGATAATTCTATGCCTTAGCAGCAGTTAGTGGTATGATTGAATTCACAGCCATGAACTAAAAACAAGGAGGGAAACTTTCAGGAAAATTAGCAAGAACTGAAGGTGGGTAGCCCTTTTCCTTTGAGAAAAGACTGCAAACTAATTTAACCAAAAAATTAGTTAATAAATCAGTTAAATTAGAATTTAAGCTGTATTTCATAACCAACAGCCAAGTAAGTAGAGATTCTATCATTGAATATTTCTCAAATTGTTCTCATTTCATCAGAAAACTGCATAATTTTGAAAGCTAAGAATTATTTATGTGCAGCTAACAGTGATCTATTGATCTGTTTCTACTCAGTTATTTAAGAGTAAGTGGCTGAGAGCTTACTCTGGGACCGCATCTAACTTGATATTCCTGCAGAGCTTCTGTCTATACCCTTCAGCTTGGTGTGCAGATGGCCTTTCTGGTCAGTGAACTGTAAAGTATGAGACCTAGTGTCTGTATAACTGGTGGTTTTTATGCTGTGCACCTACGACAAACAGACTGTGGGCTGGAGAATTGTCCTACTTTCTTACTGACAGTTGAAAAGTTTGCGTCTTTGGCAAAAATTCACATCTATCATTATCTGGGGGTAAAAAGTGAATGCTTATTAGACAAATGAATAATAGGTATGCCTGGGCACTGATAGGAAAAATCATATAATATTTAGAGAGATTAGATAAACTGTAGCATCTATAAGTGGTGAAAGTGGTCCTGTGTTGGTGCTGGGTGTTTAGGCTTTCTGAAAATATAGTTTTGCTTGGAGTACTTTTTAAATTATAGAAGCCTTCACAAAGTAAAACATGTTCTCTTAAAACCCTCTAAAGCCATAAGCCTTACTTCCTCTTAAATAAAAGAAATGCCGTATTAAAGATGACAGAATATTTGCCATTGGAGTTACTTTATTGTTGTTTTTTTCCAGCATATAATCATATTTTCTTCATTGTGTTTTGTTCTTGCAACCCAGTACTAGCCTATAGTCTGCTAGAGACCTGTAATTCTACCCACACCATGCTTTCTAGGCTGCCACTAAGGTTAATGAAAATCATCACTGGTGGCTAATGACTCATCCAGTTAAGGCTGGATCTCCCACTAAACTGTGTCTCTGTCCTAATGTAGAAAAACATCTGTTTGTAGCTTTTTCTACTACTAAAAGGTTTCCCACAAAAAAAAAAAAAACAAACAAAAAAAACCACGTTATTTCCTATTTTTCTTTTAGGGGGCTTTTCACTGAGGGTGCACCTGTTTCCTTCCTCTGTGAAGTGGACAGAGAGGTGGATTGCTGTGGAAGGCGTGAGGGACAGCAGGACTTGCCCAGTTCTTTTGGCAGAGCCCCATGTTGGGGAAGGTCAAAGCATAGGAGGGAAGAAAGCTAAACCTGCACTCCCACAGAGGCTGTTTTTGGAGGTTTGATTGAAATGTTGCTAACTAGAAATTCTGAACTTTCCTAGAAAAGGTCAAGCTAGTTTAGCAGGAAAAAAAAGCTCCTTCCAAACCATGACTGGATTTTCTTTTCCTCAGCTGGGGATAACTCTGTATTGTCTGGAAAAGTTTAACTTGTGCAGATCCAGTGAGATAAGCAGTTGCCCTGGCCCAAGTCCATGCTGGCATGACTACTTGCTAAGCTGTTTCTTCTCCAGGGATTGGTTTTATTCACCCTTCAAGTTACTCTTCTGGACTTTAATGAGCTGTTATTTGAGACATATGAATAAAATAATAATTTTAAATAAAAATATTAATAAAGTAGATATTTCAGATACTTCACTTACAAATAATTTATTACACTGAATTAATTTCCTTGAATCAATTAGAAGTCTTCCAGGTAACAGAAAATGGTAATTTAACAGCAGGAACAATTTTATATATTTTTAGAAAGGATCAGAGAGTAGAATCAATTTCTTTAAAACTGCTCCTCTAACCTACAGGAACCTGGCAGATTATTTCCCTCCAATGCCACAAAGGTTTTTGCTTACCAATCTTCATAATCAGAACAGCGATATATGGATCTGGTGGTACTCTCAGCTCAGTTATTTTGTTTGCTGGTGGAGCACCATGGTATTTATATTTGGGAGCACAAAGTATGCATTTATGTATCTAAAGGGCAAAACCAATTTCTGCAGAGACAATATGAGCACCTGTGGTTTCTACATTTATAGCATGTTTTTTGGAGGATGATACAGACCACTATTACAACCAGTACAGAGATTCAGAACACCCACATGTGGCAGATGTTGCTTATTAGTCATTAATAAATGATTCTCTGGTCTAACTCAGTGTGTTCTTATCAGTTTGGGTCTGCCTTAGGAACAGCTAATGAAAAAAATAGGCACAAGCTATGTCTGAACTCACTATTCTGTCATTTGGATATTTGATGTTGCATCCTTCTACACACACAGTAACCAGATGTAGGCAATGCCTTGCCATTTGATGTTACTACTGGTGATGATGTTTGGGCTATTCACCTTTTGTAGTTCAATCTGGAGTCCAAAAATCTTTTCCAGAGAGAGGAATGGTTGTACTGTCTGTCCACCAGCTGCTGGCTGGATTTGGGTGATGACACACCAGATCTCTTTATCCCGGTCCAGCTGCACATTACACTAGTGTATGTCAGTCCAAGTACTGTACAGTACTGGCAGTGCATGGAGATCAAAATACAAAGCATAGAGTATAAGAATGGCTTCAGTTGGAAGGGGTCCTAAAGATCATTGAGCTCCAACTCCACTGCTGCTGCTTTGGACCCTGTCTCGAAATATCATTATCAACAGCAAAGCCCATGCAGCTCTCAGAGGATTCGATATGTCCCAGATGAAATAGACTAGTCAGTAGACCTCAGGTGAAAGCAAGTGTATGCCATGCAATTGTCATTACTGCCCTTCTGTATGATTACACAAACTTGAACAGCTTACAGCTGTCAAATTTAGTGTCCTAACTGGTTTCTTGTTCCACTAGATAATATCTCCACTAGTGTTCTGTGGAACTTGAGAATTCTCAGTATCTTTTTCTGCAGTTCCTTGTCTATTTTGCTGTGTACTGACATGAGGGTCTGCACAGCTGGTCACACAGGATAAATCTGTTTCCTTTGTCTTGTGCCTTTAGGAAACTCCATCAAAACATTTCAGGGAAAAGACCTCATTTCTTTTTTGTTTTAAGTAGAACCAACTAAGGCTTTTCTGAAAATGTGTTATTTTAATAGCTCCTCTCACACTTAACAAATTACTTTACAAGTTAATAATATTGCTATATTAGTGCCAAATGCATGCTAAGTGCTGTTCAACCCCAAACATAGCCTTTAGTCCAACCCAAAGCTCTTGTATTACAACTTCCTTGTTAATCATACCCATGCCTTCTCATTAACTCATCAGGAACTAGTCGTTGTGCAGACAGTGATGATGGCCATCATGACCCATCCTGCTGCTGGTCTATTCTGGCAGGAAAATATTACTTGCATCTCATCTGGCTCTTCCTCATTTGACTTCTTATATATTATCTTTCATCTGACCATAACATGAAGAACCAGGTTTTTTAATGACATTCTTCTGAACATTGTCAGGGTCTTGTCAAATTTCAGCATATACTCATTCATTTCTGCAAACTAATTTTTTTTTCTTTTGAAGCTCACTGAATTAAGCTACACAACAATATCTGTGTCTGTGTTTCAAGATCCCATGAAAAGTGAAAAACAGTATTGTTAAAAATGTGAATAATTCTAAGAGTTGTTGGAATTTCAGATTTCAATAATTTTAGCTACAATTAATTAGTGTGCAGTTTACTTCATGAAAATATTTAAAAGGGATGCTGAAAGAAGGTACTGAATTGAAATGTGCATGTTTTAGGATTCATAAGGCATTCAGTCAAGCTCTCAAAGGACTTTACAGTCTTCCTGTTTTTTAAATAAGCTTATTATGCAGAACTGCCAGACTCCTGGGCCTTTTCCACCTCAAATATGAGGATTCTCAACGAGCTTATGAAAATCTCTGCAGATAAAATTCACCTGAAAAAAAAATTATTCTTAATATTGTTAGCTGAGTATTCCTACCTTTTGCAAATTCTCTGGTGTTTTGTCTAGCCTAGTTGTAAAATATGACTATATAATAACAATCATTTTACTGATAAAATGTTTGTTGCTGCTCAGCAATAGTTTTCCTTGCACAACTAATAGAATTTTTTGCAGCAATGTTTTGTCTGATGAATGCAATGAGATAAAATGTGGAGATTTAAAGTTATTTCTTTGCTAATGACTGTGTACTTTGGTAACAAGGAATCATGGCCAGCAGAGCACTGTGTTGGGTCAGGAGATGACTAGTAACACAGCTTTTCTGTTCAGGGGCACCTTATGCTGCTATCTAATAAGTGGAAAATTTATGCTAGCTGGAACTGTACTTCTGGCTTTCCAATATTGGACAGAATGGCAAAGAAAAGTTGATAGTGCTAGTATCAACCTTGACTGTTGGATAAGCCATCCCATTACACCTGGAAAAATGAGACAGAACTGCTTTCCTAGGGACAAAGTGGTGTGCTGGAGGTGAGATCCTCCTGTTTTCCTGCACTCTGTTCATGGATGCTCTCAGCAGTGTCGCAGGTCCTTAATGCTGACTTAATTTCCTTGATGTTTTACAGTTAAGTGTCATTTTTCCTTAAGAAGAATCCATATGAATGTGCTTTGGCTTCCTGGGCAGTCCTGGGTGGGAATAACCTGCCAGACCGTATCTCATCCACTTCTCTAGTCCCTCTAGTGGTGCCATCCTGCAATCTTCTTTTACTCCTATGTTCCCCAGATAGTAAGGAAATGAAAACCAATTCATAATTTTAATGAATTCTGTTATAAGTGAAAATACTGTATATTTGTGAAATCCAGATGTTTGGTATAATAACTGTCAAACTTGCAGAAAATCATTACCAGGGTAATTCCGTTGACTTTGGCTTAACAGGTGTTGCTGCTGTTTTTGATGACAACTGAGCTAGATCATTCACACATAAGCATGGATCAAGCTAAAAATATGGATTTCTTCGATATGGAAAATGTTTTCCTCATCTCTTCTCAGAAATATGTTTGAGGAAGTTTATTTTGAGAAAATTAATTTTATTTCTGTGGTGACTTTGTGAGGGACAGATTTGGTGTTACCCATGTGCTTATTGAAAATGTGCAGTTGAAGCTAGGGTGTAATATTGAAAAATAGAACCTGAGGAAATAAATTATTTCAATACTTACATGAAGCCATAAGGACCAGAAAGGAAATAGCAGTAAAATATTGAAAATGAAATGGAGACATGTCTGAAAGTAAATTAGAAGGACTTAGAAATGGATACTCTCTTTGAAACAGACAAAGCTGAATATGAAATACTCATTACAGCATTGTTTTCATTTCATTAATTAATTTTTTGTCTGTATGTGTTTTGATTTGCTAATTTATTCTTTCAGACTGTTGTTTTTAAGCATTGTAGTTAGGAAAATAGTAGGAACCACATTTATTCCCACTGTCTTTTTTAGCTTCTGGGTTTCAGGTCCATCCAAGTAGATCTGCAAAATGTCATGTTTTAATACAGACCTCTGAGTGGGGAAATGCAGTATACAAGAGCAGCAGAAATCAGACTTACATGACAGGAAGAGGTGACTGCCAGGAGCAGCTGGCTGGGGCTGTTCTGGAAGATCAGAGGGCTGCGTTGGGGTAGCTACAGGTTAAAATTGGCACTTGGAGTTTGCTTCACCTCTGAGGCTGACACAGTTAAAACATTCCTTGTTGTTCCTCCTAGAGCATCAGGCAGTAGAGCTGATGTGCTTTAGTTCACATTTCCCACAGCACCAGGCAGATTCTGGGTGCGTGTTATTTCTGTATTTCTACATGGACACATGATATTTCTGTTTGTTTACAGACTTAATTTCCTCATAATTAAGCTTTATTTGGAAACAAAACACTAACACTATTAGTCTTAGGGATCAAGAGTTTCAGTTTCCTTTCTTCCTACAAGTTGTCCATGAAGATATGGGAATGAAAGCACTATCATTTTTTTCTTTTTATTTTTCCTCCTGATACTTTGACATTAGATGAGATTAAATGTATTTTCATATTGCACCCTCATGCAGTGTTCTGTGGAGACCTGTCCATGTTAGTGAGGTACCATGGGCTTATCTTTGCCTCGGTCATCAAAGTGACCCAGCTGTGCTAGCCTGGCAGAAAAGCTCTGCTGCTTTTGGAATGGAAACTTGCAATTTCAAACTAGATTCCAGAGCAGGCATAGCTTTTCCTAGTGGGCTTTGTGGATTGTGTGTTTGAACACTGTGAATTGATCCATGCCTGTATGCTGCAGTTTTGCTCTTAAGAGATGGAGTGGATGAAATCTTAAATGGCACTGGCTTAAGTCTTCTATTAAAGTGAATAATAACAAAGCACAGACTACATAGTTTCATGTAGTAAATGTAAATATTAACTTTGTATGAGGGTACATACCAAGAGCTGCTTTGCTTTAGTTACAGGTGCTTTGGGTATCACAATGTTGCAGTCTTCAAAAGACACTGAAGTGTCATCCAGAATATATTTAAATTTCCTTGACTTTAATTGTAATTGATTTTTTTTTTTTCACAAATTGATTTCAAGAAAAGCAGTCATTATTTGGGAAGCTTTGGATGGCAACAGACTTGAGTAATGGCAAAAATGTTGTGGGTTTATAAATTATTTTAATTTCATGACACAAGGCAGAGGGCTGCGACTACCTGATGCTGGTGCTTACACCTCTGCAAACAGAAGTGTGCGGACCATGGAGAGAAGGTTTTGTGCTCTGGAATCAATACTGTGCTCTGAAGTAGCTTTTAGATGCTCAGCTCTTGCTGTGCTTACTCTAATTTTCAGTTTATTGAGATCCCATTTGAGATACTACTGGGGGGGGTTGCTTTATCTCAGCGAGAAGTCTAGAAAAGTCAGCAGTTGAAATTAATGGATCATCAGGAAGTAAATGCAGGGATAATGTATGCATAAAAAACTTCAACTATGAAACTTGTTTTGGAAGAGAACAAGCAAATGTCTCTACTCAACTTGTACTGTTAGAAATGAAGTAGTCAAATCAGTACAGAGAATAATTGGGCATAATGGTTACATTTGGGTCATACAGTTGAAATCCCCAAAGCATGCTATCTATTCATTTGATCTAGTCTAGAGAGATAATCATCGCTGCTGGAGCTTTTACAAGTGGTCATTTGGGAGAAATGATCTCTGTAATTTCCCTCCCTCCTTTTCTCCCCTCATCCTGGGCCACCCCGTGTGAAACTCTCCCCACATACCAGGTTTTGTCTTTTGCAGCATTTTAAGAAGAGTCTCTTCTAAGTGGCCCTGGCTAAGCTGTATGTGTTTTGTGTAGATATAAAATATTCCCAGTCCCTGCCAAAAAAATCACAGCAGCTGCTACGTGTTATTTTGGCTAATTGATGCTTGCAGCAAAATCCATGGGAATGCTGGGCAGGGTACCCAGTGAGTGAGAAATGGTCCTCACCCTTAAGAAAGGACAACACTGTGGTCAGGGAAGCTTCCTCTCTCCCCACTCTTTTGGCAGCCCTATTTTATAGGAAGTCAGTGAAGACCGCAATGTCTGTCAGCAAGAAGTGGAGGACTTAAGAAGCTCTCACAACCAGGCTCATGTCATTGCTATAGCAATGATTCCCTGTGAAAGTGATGTGAAGAAAGGTTTGTAGCACACTTTTAAAATGCAGTAGCCCTAGCAAAACCGTTTCTCACTGTAATGCATTGAATTTGGGAACTCCTTTAATGGTATCAGAAAATTTCCTAAAAGAGTTCTCAGATGGTATTGCAAATTAATACAGCACCTCTTACATTAGAGGCAGGAATCTAGATGAGAAAATGCTTAAACAGGAGCTTTAGGAACAGGTTGTGTGTTGATTCCTTACCTTTTCTTACTACTTCAGGTTTCTAAAGCTCCCAAACCATTTACAGATCCAGTGCAACTAAAACTCTTGGTTGTTTGAGTATCACTTCACTTTGATGCTTTCTGAAGTCCATACTGAAGTGTTCTGCTAGGAGAAACATTCCCAGAAGAGACTCTTCTGGGAGTTCAGCCTTATGTAAGGGGCATGACGTTTAGCTGCAGATGTCCCTGTTCACTGCAGGAGAGTTGGACCGGATGACCCTTAAGGATCCCTTCCAACTCAGATGATTCTGAGATAACATAAGGTTTTCCTAAAATATTTCCTTCTTTGCTATACATACCATGCACCTTCCCGCACCCAGCACCCTATGCCTTATACTTCTTCATTCCTCTGTAAAGAGAGAGGAGATGTGAGAGTTATCTATCCTGTAAGGGCACTGGTTGGTTTACAGGCTGTGAGTTTCTTGCATAGAGAGCAGACTGAGAGAGAATATGAAAAGGAGAGGCTCTGTTGGAGCATCTCCCTCTGACACTTACAGAAGGAAGAAAGGGCAGTGGAGTGACTTGCCCCTGTGCTGAGCTGGCAGGGCTCCTTATGCTTTGCTGCAGTCCTGCCATGCATCAAATTGTTGTTCTGTGCACTTGAAAAACTGTCTAAGAGTTATTTGCTATGTAAGTACTATTCCATGCTATTTGCTGAGGTGCTAACCATATCGTCTGTGTTTACATGCCTGGCAAGTAGCAATACTGTTTTAATTAAATGTATTTGACTAGGAGAATTCCACTACTTTATAATAAGGACTATCAAAACAGCTCTGTTATACACTGATATTTTAGTGCTACTCTGCTTTTTCTGTAGTAACCAAACAGAAGCGGATAAAGCATTTAATTTTAAAGCACATTCATTTGTTTTGCAGATTTAAAATAGCCTTATTACTGCATGGACTTAAACTGAACAAATGGAAAATTCTGCTAATCTCCGCTCACACTGAGCTAGTTTTAGATTTAAGGTTGCTTTAGAGGTTTTTTGTTTTTTTTTTTTTTTTTTTACTTATCAATGCATGTATTTGATTAAGGTTTTGGTATTGTCAGGGAATTTTATCTCCCGAACAAAATCCGTGATCAAACTGAAAAAGGGAGGGAAGAATAAATCAGATGAAAAGTTGGAGCTGTTTTATTGTTGTTGTTGTTGTTTTACCCTTACAGATGGGAAAAGAGAATCCAATTTTTTTTTTTTTTTTTTTGCAAGGATATGAGGGAATTATTATTGCTTTTTAATAAAGCTTCATTTTGCCCCTTTTGGTGAATTTTTCCTTGAGCTGGAACTAATTGCTAAATTTAATCCAAATGCTCAAGTTGTTCAATTCCTCGTGACTCAGCATTTCTAAGTAAATGAGCTGTCTGAAGGAAAGCCTCTCTGAGCTCCAAGGAACTGTGAATTCTAAGGGAAAATGCACATCTGGGAGCTGCCAGGAAGTAACATGGTTGTCCCCAGGACATGGAGGGAAGAAAGAGAACTGTCTTCTTGAAGTGAGCTAGGATCCAATATTATAGGACAGGATATTCTACGCAATATGTTTCTTACATAATAGATTTTTTTAATATAATGTAATATAATAATTAATACGATAGTTCCTATAATAAAGGATATAATAATTGGATAATCCTTTTAATATAGGATATTCTATATTACAGGCTCTCAGATATCCAGATATTCCAACCCTAGGGAATGCAGAACTGTGCGCTGCTGCCTAGCAAAGTAATTCTTTCCAGGTCTCTCATAGTTTTGACATCATGTATTTCTTCACTGTCTCTAGGATTTGCAAGGAGCATAGGGGGGAGAAGGGAATAGAGAGAAAGAACGACATCTGAATCCTCTCAGCTCAAGCATGGCAGTATGATGCAGCCAGGGAGAGGGAAGTTGAAGGTTGCCTCTACCTGTCTGCATGTTCCACTGTTCAGGCTTTCACCTGTGTGAGACATTTGCAGGCAATTGTCAGTTCAGTAAGTGTAAGTGTATTGTCTGTATTTTGTCAGAATAGCTGGCACCATGCAGAAGCCCCTTTGTTTTGCTGTTTGCCAGTCTGTGGGATGGAAGCCCAGCTGTACACTTGGCAGGAGATGGCTTTCCAGCTGGATGAAGTTACTGCTCCAACTCATGAACTAGGTTACTGCTCAGCGAAGTCTCTGATGGACTTTCTCCCTGCTGCAGAATCATTTAAAGATGAGAGAGAAGTACAAGAATGAAAACCCATTATAACATATAGCTGCTCTAAGCCTTTGAGTAATGGAAAGTACATGCTGTATCTCACTGATAGCCAATTCCAGCTCAGGGTCCACAGCAGCTCCTAGCAACGTCTGCTACAGAAGAACCTCTCAGCAACAGAAAATCCACTGTGATGATGTTGTAGCTATGTCAAATGATATCTACCTTCCTGTAAAACCCTTGAAGCAATAAATTTGTTCCTAACATCTAGCCTATGTTTCCCTTCTTTTGATACAAAGCCATCCTACCTTGTCCTATCACCATTAGACTGTATAAAAAGTCTTTCTCTCCTGCTCATAAGCTCCCTTCAAGTACTGGAAGGTTGCCATGAGGTCTCCCCAGAGCCTTCTCCAAGCTAAACAGGCATGAGATCTAAATGCCTTACCCTCCAAATGCCTCTCAAGCTCAGGGTCACTGTCCATCCAGGATATCTGTATGGTAGCCCCAGCAACTACTTTTGTGCCTAAAGAGCTTTGTCAGTTCTTTGTATGGTTTGGGTGGTTTCATATCACAGCAGCAGATGCCAGATGAACCAACCATCTGTGGGCTGTATGTAATGTTTCTAATGTGTATGGGAACCAGGAATGTTATGTGAGCTGCATATAATAGATGTAAACATAATTCCTGTGGATTACAATACATTGTTAATCTTTATAGGTATGGTACACACTGTTCATATTTCTAGTCATTGAATTCATCAGTACAGTAAATGCAGTTTAGATGGACAAAGAGGTCCTCTGTTTTACCTTAAACTGGCACATGATTTAACCTGTCAACAATCCATAGCACAGAAGGTTATTTCTGAAATCCCTGGCTTTAGAAGTTACTGAAGTACTTATGAATATGAGTTCAACTGTCAGTGAGTCAGCATTCACAGGTCTGAATCTCATTTCCAGGAACTGTGTGATTTAAAAAACTTGACTTCCAAACCTGGTGACTGACATAGAAAGAGAAGCATAAAAAACTCACAAATGCAAACCCCAAATGCCTTTAAAATGTAAACCATGGTAAGAAAACAGTTGGTTTCTTACGAGATATCTGCAACTGTCATTTAAAGTTAGAGGATAATAGAGAAACAATTCAACTCAATCAGTTTCTCTTTGGGAACATGTCTTCGCTGATGTCAAGTCCAAACATCACACTGAACGAGAAAAAGAAACTATTCTTTGCATTTAATAGTAATGGTGGAGAACATTTCTACTGTTCGGATGAACTAAATGTGGAATGAAAGCATTTGATGTATTACCAGCATTGAAACAACTAATGGTGTCTACCTCTGGCAGTGCTCTTTCAGCAGAGCTGAGTTAACAGGATGCTGGCAGCAGAAGTTTCAGCATTATTATTTAACATTGATGTTCCAGTGGATTCCAGGAGTACTTTGGCCAGGTCCATTTCCACAGATGAGTTCCAAATAAAACAAGTGCTTTTCAGGTAGAAGTGAAAAAACGTTCAATTCCTATTTAGGGAGCTAGATTGATGTTTTATTTAGAGTTAAAACAAGGGGAGTGACCCTTCCTTGGTGCCCTGCACCCGCTAAGTGGGATTCACTAGTAGCAATCCATTAGGGAGTATAATTTTCCTGCTGGCATTGCCTTCAGTAGCTGACTGTGTGCTTGGAAATAAGTTGCTGTCTGTCTCATTTCCTCTATTTTCTGGCTCTGTGTCTTCATTTTCAGAGATACATTTCTTCTTTTCATTGGAGATGTTATGGTTGTGGTGTAATTTGTACTTCTAAGATCCAAAGTAGTAGCAGAGCTACTGAGCATGAAGATAATGCAACCATATGATACCCCATGGGTGGAAGGGCAATGCACACCCCAGAATGAGACAAGGTAGAGCTTCTGGCTGCAGTTCACTGGAGCGAGGCAGAGAATCCACCCTTTCTGCTAGAGCTTTGGCTAAGTAAACAGTACTTCTCCCCCTTAGTGTTGTATATTTTTAACTGGAGAGAGGCACATAAAAGAACCAACCAAACGTGTAGGTTCTAGTAAAATTTTTTAAGACAGACTTTCAATACTTTTTTTTTCATTCTGACTCTTCATGCAGAAGCTACCATCCTCGGGTTTTTGTTTGTTTGTTTTTGTTTTATTTTGGTTTTTTTAATTGTTTTTTTCTTGTCAACTTTCTTGGGCTTTATTAGAGTAGAATTACTATTTTCCAAGGCTGACACCAGGCTACTAAACAGAGGAACATTATGGGTGTTCTGGTGGTAATATGCCACTGGAACTTTTTTTACATGTCCCAATATTCCAAGCTAAACATTTAAGTTCCATCTGGAAGCTAACAAGTGATCTGCTTCAGTTTCTCTCCAAACAGATGTAATATTCTTCAAGCGTTTTATGGATGAATAAGAAAACTCATGTACGATTTAGCCTACTCTCAAAACATAGAAGATGTCTATCTTTGAGGGAAAGATCCTAACCAAGGTAAAATGGATTTACAATGGACACTACTCAACAGTAATAGCAGAGCACCAGCATGCCTGACGGAGCTCTACATTTGCTTTTCATCCAAAGAAAACAGGGATCACCACCTCATCACCACTTTGTATTACATCACTTCTACTGCTGTTCCTGGGCTAAGAAAATACATATGAACTGATGCAATATTGAAAATGACTTAGTCTGAATTGAGTGTGTGAAAGCGTTAGGAATGGAGGGTCCATGTTTCTTCACACCAGTTTTGTGATCCTCACTTTAGATATGAACGTTATAATGCTATAATATAAGAAATGGGCTACTTGGCAGTAGCTGAATGACATACCAATAGCACACACACACACACACA
The DNA here is from genome assembly GCA_013399175.1 of Odontophorus gujanensis. Classification (NCBI taxonomy): domain Eukaryota; kingdom Metazoa; phylum Chordata; class Aves; order Galliformes; family Odontophoridae; genus Odontophorus; species Odontophorus gujanensis. The sequence continues at coordinate 20,491 of VXAB01007391.1, read as the reverse complement.
TTCATAGAATAAATGTTATCTCTCTGTTTGTAATACTGGAAAGGTGTCAAAATATGTAAACAACATAGTCTACTGCATGTAAGATAGATGTATACAAATAATAACATGGTTTTTTTTTCATATAAAAAAATAATGTTCTTGAATCCTAAATAGCCAAATGATAGTAAGTGAAAAAAACAGTCTGCTGGATCAGGTCTATGTGCATATACTGAGTAGGATGAAAGCCTGACATTTCAATAGGCATTAAATATACAGTTCATAGAGCACTTGAAAAAGGCAGCTGTGAATTATTTCTAACTGTGGCCTAAATAAGACACATTTTGCCTGGAGAAGAGAATTTCAGTAGTTACCTTAGATGGGACTGCCTGAACTCAAAGGGAAAAAACATAAGTTTTTAACCAGGGCACCTTCTCATCTTTCATTTTGGTGAAGGTTATTTATTTCTTATTAAATCATCTAATAGTAATCAAGTGAGGAACAACAGGAGGCTAGGCATATTGGAAATTAAAGTAGAAAATGTTAAGGAAGGATCCCTTATTGTGTTTTTCAGGCTGCGGCACTTGACTTTAAAATTACAGCAAGCCAAGCAGAGACAATTCTAAAAAATCAGTGTCCAGCTGACTTTGCCTGGCTCCATATGGGCAGTCACCTTAAATAATACTGGAAGGATTGTCCCCCAGACATACAGAAAAAGGTGGAGATCTGAAGTGAGAGATGATTCACCAGGAATGAGCTCTATAACAAGGCAAGGTCTTCATTTCACCACAACCTCCCTCTTGAGCTGATGGGGAGGTGCAGTTTCAGTGCTTGATTGTTCTTCCTGTTTGTTTCAGGAATACAGCACCAACATATTACACATCTGCTTGTGTAAAAGGACCCTATTAAATGAGGAGAAAGATGTGTAAATGGTGGTCCTAGAAGATACTCAGTGCACCTTTGGTTAAAACACATTTTAATATTGAATGATTTTGGTGTAGTTTGGCCTTTGTTTCCAGCATGTCTGTAATGCATTAATAGCTTCCTATGGTGAAGCAGTGATGTCACTAATGGTGGAACACATGGAATATCAATTTAGTACGTAGAAATGATTTTATAGTTTTACCATTTTTTTTTTTAGGGCTGCTTGTCTCTATGTAATCTTTTGTTATTATTTATTGTCTTCTGTTATTATGGCACTTTCTATTCCAGCAAATCTGAATTTATCTTGCAATGGGAGCAATACCTATCAAACAGATGTCATTTTCACAAAATAGACTTACTGAGGAATGAGCACAAAAGATATAGCTGCTCAGAGTCAACTCAGAATTAATAATTTGTAAATGAATTATTGGTATAAAAAGTAAAAACAAGTAAAAAACAGACAAAAGACCTCACACAACCAAGCAATATACATTGTTTAACATGACTATCCCAATTCTCTCACACAAATGTTATCACCTCATTTGCTTTTATTTGTATTCACTCTGTTTCTCAATAGAGCACTGAGCAACATGCCATTCTAAAACTGCTTTTACCAAGGGCATGCATAGTTTAATTATTAAAACAAATCTGTTGCATGGTGTGCTCTGAGTACCTCTGCTACCACTAAGTAACTGATGTGATTTGCATTTCTTTTAATAAATTAGACATTTAATTACATTATAAATGTAACCTCTAATTGAAGTATCTTCTCCCAGTAGGCATAACTCTATCATGATTTTGCACGAGATACTTCGAAGTGGGTGCATGCGGCTGCAGGAGTGGGAGCCTCACTAATAAACACTTAAACATCATTCTCGGGGATTTTTTGCAACTTAATGGATTTTCCCTCAGGATATCTCTTCAGAGAATTTGTTCTGCTGTAGTGGACCTTTTGCTTTTGCCTTCCACTTGTGGCCATTTATGTGTGTGTGCTTTTTCTCTTCAATAACTTCTATTTTTTATGCCTGAAGACCCACTTATATCTTTGTAGTAAATAAAGGTGGTTGCAAACACCCAGTCCATGGATATTTTGTGACAATAGTAGCATTGTGTTGTTCTATACTTATCTATCTGCCTAAATACAGCTTAGTATTTTAATATTTATGTTACTCAGCTATTAAATGAGCTTGGAAATGTCAGTTTGCTGTAAGCTCATTTTGAAAGAGAAGTTCCCTGGAGAGGGTGCCAGGTAGAACTTCCTCAGATGCTGAAGTCCTGTATCATTCGGATTGCTGAAGCTTTAGCAGCTTTAAAGATATTTATTTACCTTAGCCTCTTTGCTAGGTCTAGACTAAGTAGTGATTCTATGCTTATCTATAATCAGTTGTCACTTCAGTAAGGAATTTCATTTTTTGTTATTTTACCTTCAAGTTACTTCATGCTGTTTCTAGCCAGTTTAACTATCAAAGTGGTTTAATTGATGAATCCTGTCTTTCTCATACCTGGAGAGTACAGTGAAGTCGGTGAAAATATAGCATAAATTAATATATTTGACAAATATTAGTTTTTGATTGTATGTCATCAGGGGTTTAGGAAGAACAAGAAAATAAAAAGTAAAAATATTACAATAGATACATTAGTAATTAGATAACAAAAAATAAAAATAAAAAATAAAATACAAATAAATGATAAAATAAAAATATGTGATGAACTTCTTGTATGGATTCATATTTCCAAGACTACCCTGAAGTTACCCCCTGTTTTCTGCTGGCTCTCTCATTGGCCTCCACTAGATTGGTGCTCAAATCTGAACAAATAAACATGCTTGTGTTGGCTCTGAGTATTGAGCTGATCTCTCTATCAGCTGTGCAATTCAATTGCTGAACCAGTGATGGAGGACCTGAGGACAGGAAAAAGATATTGAGAACTGTTCAGGTGTTAAAGGTCCATTGCTTAAAGGTGTCTCTCACTCCAGAGCAGCACAGGAATTTCAATACCACGTTGGAAGCTGGAAGCTGTTTAATATAGAAATTTATTCTTGTCAGCAGTCAGTACCAGATATCAGAGACCCCTCTGAGGAAATAAAAAAACCAAAAAAAGGTCATTTTTAGGTAGCTTACAGTTCAGTTTCTTCCAGCTGCCATAGAAATCTACCCTTTTTAATTCTTATTTAAACTCTGTCTTTATTCCTTGTATTTTCTGTATGCTAAACTGTGGCCTTGGTCCTGTTAACACTGCCTAAATGCACAGTGTTGACTCTCCTTGTCATAGTGGGACAAAAATGGTCAGACATTTGCCATCAAAAACTCCGATATTAAAGTTCCTTATGGTGCAGTTTCCAGAATTAGAATAGATAAGGTAAGTATGAGCTGGGTGACCCTGGGAAGTCTTTTATCTCTCAAAGAGAACTTGAACAAGGTCATGTTGAAGAAGGGCAAATCATAGCCACTTCTGCTTACTTTCTGTATTTTGTGCATAATACATGAACTTTCTCGCTCTTTACAGGAGAAATTCAAAGATTAATACAAGCACATATATATGCCTGACAGGTTGTCATATTCCATCCCCCTTCCCCTCTGCAAACCTTTCACTTTGAAAAATGAAGCCTGAATTTCAAATCTGAGATAAGCAGACCATTTAATTAGTTTAGGACTTTCTGTTTGTGGGCAGATGAATTTTAATTGTTTCTTTAATGGAGGACAGCTCTTTCACATTAAGCTGAGAATGCAACACTGTTTATTTTTCTTTCTTTGCTAAACTTGTTAGAAGAGCAAATGAAGAAGCATGAGAATATCATTTCTGGAGGACAGACTGCACAAAACCAATCTGGCTGCAAAATGTATTGTTTGTAAGCACTAGGCCACATTCACAAATGCACAGCTTCATTGACATTGCTTAGTAAGTTTCTGGTCTACTGATTTTCTCTCAGATAAATATTAATGCATGCTTCCTTCTGCCCCCAAATGGTTCTCCTTGATGCCAAATGCAGGAAGAACAGTTGAAACTGGGCTTTCTGGATAAGAATCGTAGAACGATATAATCATTAATGTTGGAATAGACCACTAAGATCATCCAGTCCAACTACTGATCTATCACCACCATAAGAATTTTCTAAAGGAGGCTATGGTATTTTCTGGATGTGTTTCCATGGCCCATGTACCCCCCTGCCCCAGGAGGGTCTCCTTGGCTCCTAGAGATCAACAGATGGTTGTGAGAGGGTGTGGGGAGAGGCTGGGCACATTCACCCTGTGTTGCTGAGCATGTATTTTGTGCTTTTAGCAGCATCAGCAGTCACATCTGCAGCTACAATGAGACAATGATTAAAAAAAAAAAAGAACATGAGGGGTTGCATACATGTTTCAGTTACATTATCTTATTGCAGCTTAGGACTTTGCAGTAATGAGGACAAATGTACAATTGATCAGCAGCAGCCTCTGAACTTCAGGGGTATAAAGACAGCACCTACCATAGGGTATACCACAGTGGGTAAGATATTTCTCACACTTTATCTGCTTCTACTAATTTAATTTGGTAAAATAATCACAATGATGTTGAGCCAGTAGCAAAGGGTTTGTTTTTGGGTCCACCTATTATAGAATTTGCTGATTTTCAAGATATCTGTGGTGTCTTCTTTTTCATTATCCCCATAGCCATTCAGTGGATGGCAAATTTCTCCCCCTCTGCAACACCGACACCAACAGCATCATAGATGCTGCTATCCCTTGCACTTTAATTGCTTGTAAGATATGGGGTATCTGTGGCTATCTAAATGAAGCTTTCTGCTAAATCCCCAAACCATCAGACAATGGCATTACAGTATTCAGCACAGCTGTGAGGTCACAGTGTAACATGCATTTGGAAAATAGATGTGAGCAAAAATACAAGAAGCTCCTGATCAGTACCACTGGGAAAAATAAGTGGCCTGTAAAACATCTGTGCTGGGAAATGAGAAACTATCACCTACAGCTAAGTGTGTGAAGCTCAGGGATGGCTGTGATGCTTCAGACTGCTTGCAGGATGCTCTCCCCCCAGTTGATGTCTGCTTATGGCAGGCAGGAGGGACACTTTTTTTTTTAGGGGGGGAGGGGGGTATAACCTAAAACATACTCTTCATAATTCTCTACATCTTTTCCCCACATGCTTTTGCTATGTGGCATATGGCTTCATTATGAGAATCATCTTCAGCTTGAGAAGTGTCTTTTCACTGCCTGGGACTTGTTTCCTCCTGCCACCTGTATCTGTGAAGGATTAAAACTGTGTTGCTCTGGAGTATGTTCAAGATTTGTTGGGGAAGAATCTCAGAACTCACAATATGTTATATCCGTAAAGGTCCAAATGAATGCTCATACAGGAGAGACCAGTCACGTCTTAGTAGAATGTGTTTTACAGTCATTCCCTTGTGCCATTTTTTTTTTCTACAAAAATAAGAATCTTCAGAGTTGCATGACTTGTATTACGCCTGATTTCAGTAAAGACTAATTGAGTATACTGGGCCTTTCATAAGCAGTTTTGATTGATTTCTCTTTGTTCTCCAATTTAATCATAGTGAAAAGGAGTTAGTTATTTGTGCTAACAAATGTGTATTGACTCATTCTTCTGCTGAAATTTGAGGTATGTTGAGAATCAGGTGTGGTTTAGCCTACCACCAAAATAAAAGCATCAGGGGGCTATGGGTTGGTTATATGCCTGCCATAAATACAAGCACTTAGGAAATTGAAAGCACTGACTTCAGGTCGCTGGTTAGAGGAAGGCCCTTGTTTTCAGCCTGTGATGTAGCACAGCTGTGTTTATGGCACTGGTTATTTACAGCCATTTGTACTCGCATACAGATTTATAAATAGTTTACAGAAATATCTCTGCAGTTGAACAAAGCAATCACCATTGCTTCAGAAGGGATGGAATAAACTCTTTAATGCTGTGAAAATTGTTGCTAAGGTGTAACAAGTAAGAACTGGAATAAAACTAGCTCTGCTTGGAGCAGGATATCACTAAAAGCAATAAGGATATGGATGTGGCTTATTGTAGAATACCTCAGGTTGGAAGGGACCCATAAGAATCCCCAAGTCCAACTCCTGCCTCTGACCACTTCCTATTCTTGCCTCAGTCCTTTTATTTCCCACCATAGAAACATTTCCTGTGAAATGAGCTGAATGGATATGCAAAGGGAACAGCTGGGAGGGATGCGAGTTTTTTACAATAGGGGTAGAGAAGCACTGGAACAGGCTTCCCAGAGCCTGTGTCCCAGGGAGATACCATGTCCCTGGAGACACTCAAGGTCAGGCTGGACAGGACTCTGAGTACCTGATGGAGCTGTAGGTGTCCCTGTTCATTGCAGGGGTGTTGGACTAGATAGTCTTTAAAGGTCCTGTTCAACTCAACATTCTGTGATTCTATGGTTCTATTTGGGATAGGTGGAAAAGATGGAGATGCAAATGGGAAGGAAAGTATGGCGCACAGAACAGCCAGTAATGGGGACATCTCCATAGTGTGTGTGCTATAGGTTTTTGCCTCCTGCTTTGATGTTGTTCTGTCATGGGAAATATAACAGAGAGGCTGGGAAAAGAATAACAGTGATGTTTGTGAGGATGGCAGTCTTCAGAAGTACAGGACACACCCATATGGGGGTGGGTTATGAGAAGACTCCTCTTTCCATCCCTGCCTTGACCATATGAAATGCTGAGAAAGAAGGTGAACACGAGTACTGACATAACTCTGCAAAGTCATGCTAGGTTTAGGACAGTCTATAAAACTGTTTACAAAGAGGCCAAACACTATGAAATAAATGATGCTTTGTTGTGTCGTACGCTCAGGGAAGGCTTCCAGATTGGGTGGGAAGTGAGCTGAAAAATTGCCAGGTGAGGACAAAGTTCAGGTGTGCTGGCACAGACCTCAGTGTTTTACTGTGCAAGAAACTTGGCAGAGGCTCAAGCGCACATTCAGAAGGTGCTGTATTTCAGCAGCTACCATGAGGAGCTGTGCTCTGTGCATTAATTTACTCACAGGCAGCAAACAATGGTTTCCTCCCTCTGTGGTTCAGAAGACCTGATGCATTTCTGGCAGAATCTTGAAGTAAATTTCCTGCCCTGGCTCTTCTTTCTGCATTAATTACCAAGTACAGTAGAACCGTTTTCCCTTTCCAATTCTTGATTTGTGGTTTCAGTTCTTTCAAAAACTGTTGAAAAGTTCTTAGGGCAGGAGGGTTTTCACACTTGGAGAGGGCATCTCTCCCCATCAGATGTTCAAGTTAGATAGTACATCATAATTTGGGTGAGACTGTGTGGATTCTCACTTGGGGATGAGAAACAGCAGATTTTGTTTCCAATATGCTTTACATTTTGTGGAATCACTTCCATCTGTGAAGCTTTAAAAAAACAACACATTTAGATGGTGGTATTCTGTGTTTACTTAGTCCAAATATTTAGATTGTTAGGCAGTGGTGATATGGGCCCAGAATAAAACTTCATACTTATCTGTTACTGAAGGAAATCCCCCAAGGAAATACAGTCATAATTTCATCTGTCTCTGAAATTCTCACTCTGTATTTAGTCATATCTCTTTCAATACTTCCTTTTTTCCTCTCCAAAATATGAGATTTTGGCTTTCTTTTCTCTTTTTTTTTTTTTAATTTCAGCATTAGAAAAAAATTGGCATACACATTTGGATGACTTTGTTGCAAGGAAAGAATTCAGTTACTACTTCTAGAAATGGAGTTATGCAAGGTTATCCTATGCATCCAGCTGGCATAATTTCAAACTATTTAAGAGGGAGTTGCAGCATTTTAACCTACCCACTTTCTGGGAGCACTGCTTTTTCCTTGCAGTCTCTGGAGTGGGTGAACACAGTTCTATTTATGTAGCAAATTAGTGGTTTGCATGACTACTGATTAGCTAACTTCAGAAACTGCTGTAAGGAGGAAAAACATGCTATCAGCTCTTAAAGTGCATCAGTGTAATTAATAACTGTTTAGAATTTGCCCAAGTTTTGAAATCACTGTATTTGTTTGAATGTTTAGTTAATTGCTAAGACTTCTCTGTAAATTCTCTTGAGAAAATACTCATGAAACTCACGGTTGTACAAGTAAGTAAGGCATATTTTCTGTCCTTAGCAGCAGCTCGAAACTTATATCCTTGATTTGTAAGTCAAGGGCTTGTTCACTATTCAACTTTTGTTGCCTCTCTGGTCATATTGGTTTTGTATTACCCTTCTGCATGAAATTAAATTCATTTTTATTCCTCTATTGAAGGGTATGGGTACAAAGGACAAATCTAGACCACTTCAAATAAATGCTTCTGATTTTTCCAACTTCAGTGTTTTTCATAAGATGGAAAAAGAATACATTTCCAGAATATAAAGTAAATTCTTAGGAAACAAGTACAGAAAATATAAGAGATCATTCTGCATATGTTTGAGCCATTTGGGTACTGAATGAATCAGTTGACAGCCACAGTGGGTTGATTTCAATGGGAATTGTTACTGATATTAGAAAACATGAGAAGGGTTGTCCATGTATTGACAGCTATTTCCTCAAGTATGAATCTCTAATATTTGAGAACAAATGTTTTCAACTTAAAATTACCCTCAGTTTATGAATTTCAGATTTATTTGAATTTACTGCATCTACGGATGAAGGAAGAGCTGTTTGCTAATAAAAGTATGGGGATGACTCTTACCTGAAAAAATAACTGTAGAATAGTTATCTAGGAAATTCTGCACTTCAGTTGAGGTGATCTGTTTTGTCAGTTTGAAAACATTATGAGTTATGTTATTATAACTGTGGAACCTCATTTTACTTACATAGGTGGCTGGGAAACAATTGGGTCATGGCTTGGTGTGAAGAATTTAATCTGCTGGAACACAAGTTTTTATTGCTACCTTCCAAAAAGAGGGATCTGTGTTATCAGTATGTTGGAAACTGCTATTAAGTGACAAGCTCTAGAGAAGTCATTTAGATGTTCAAGCTAATATCAGTTCTTAACTACAGAAGATTTTCTTATAATCAGACAGGTATAATTATAGCTTCATCACAGGCAGAAGAAAATCTGAGCAGAACTTGAATTCCGTGAACATTTTCACTTGTATTGTATGCCTTCTAGTTCTTGCCAATGGAGATACTGAACTGGACATCCAGAGGACTGAAAGCTTGGAAACACTGATGTTCAGCACAGTTTCAGATGCTTTGTATCTCTGTTAAAGATGCATTTCCCTGGGCCTAAAGAAAAGACATGTTCTGAGGTTCCTTCCATAGTCATTAAGCAAAAATTTACTTCATTTTCAACCACTTAAAAATCCACTCCAAAAAAAGTTTAAATATAAAATGCACAAAGAGAGGCTGGATTTATTTATTTATTTATGTTTAAACCCACAAACTAAAGCTGTTGTTGCTCAATCTTCTTTGTCGGGAAAAATGTCAGATGTAGTTAAGTGATCTTTACAACTCTAAAGTGCAAGGACAATGAAAAATTAAACAAATGCTTTTTAGATACAAAATATGTTTGCATAGCTGTAAAATTCTGCCAGGCAGATGGCAACACATTGAAATTCAATAGAAAATCAGATCTATAAAAACACTGTTACTGGGTTCCTTTGAATAGACCAACGATGATGACTGGTAGGAGTCCCTGAGATGAACCCCTTGCTCAGTCTGAGGAGAAGTTACACAAAGAGCAGCAATGATTTCAGTTTTCTGGCTTTCTCCCCAGTGCAAGGCAAGCACAAAGGCTGGTTCAAATCTTTAGTTATAATGTAATATGTAGGTCATCAGTATTTTCTCTGAGGACTGACAAATGATGAGGTTAAGAGTTTATTGGTAATTGCATAGATTCGTCTATCTTATAGTGGAGAGTAATATGACTGCCCCTAACTCTGCACTGAGCTCTGCTGAGTTGTGCTGTTTTGGCACAAGCTGAAAACATGCATGTAAAAAGCTGCTGCATCCCATTCTTTAAGCTTTGGTAACTTTTAAGTTTGAGGCAAGAAAAAGGCTTTTTATGGGAAAATCTTGTCAGCAGAAAGTGGGGGAATTTCAGTAGGGGAAGCACAGATCCTCATAAAATAAATAGGTTCTAAGTGGAAGGGTTCATGAGAAGCTAAGTTTGCCTGGGACGCAAAAATATAGCTAGGAAGCTCCCTTTGGGAGGTATTGGAAAGAAACAGGGTATAGTCAACTCGTCTGAGACATAACAAAATGGAACAATGCTGTTTTCTTGGTACCTGGAACACATGATACTATCTGAAAAATCTTGTATCATGTGTGTTGTCATTGCTTCATCAGAAGAGGCCATGAGAACACCATGTAAGTTTTCAAGGACCAGAAATTTGCTTTTAAAGTTATTGTTAATCTTAGGAAAGAACTGGGGAATATTGTTCCTTTTAGTCTAGCTAAGGTTCAGTTCTGTCTTAATTTCAAGTCAGTGTCTTTCCTACATTCAGATATTTCTGAACTCTTTTCACCAAGCCTTGTGTAGAAGTTAAAGAGAATAAAAAAATCCATCCATGTTGATGGGTTTATGCTAGAGTGTAAGTTGTCCACTTCTGTGAGAGTTTCTGTTTCTTGGGAAATATTTAGAGCATGAAGACAGCAATTCCAAACCACTTGTATGAGGCAAAATATTTTAAGGCCTCTAAATACCACATAGGCCTTTGAGATAGGAATTTACTACATAATAACTGTAATTCTTTTGAATGAGTGACAGTGAGAGCCACTATAGAAAGCAACGAATGTCTTGGACTGAGGCAATAGATCTTTCCACAACCATGTATTTTACCATTTCCTATCGACTGTGTTTTCCTTTGTCCTTTGATTCATATGAAGAGCTTGGCTATTTCTGGGACCCCCAAAACGTGGTACAGTTCCAGCCATAGATTGTTGCAGGCTACTTATCCTTTGGAATTTGTGTCTTCACTGCTTTGCAGATATTGAAACTGCACAGTTCCATAAAGGAACTATAGTATAATCTGCACAGGCAAATGCACAGCAAGAGATAGGAGCAGAAGGGAAAAGGAGGTTAAATAAAGTGATAAAACTTACAAGATCTGAAGAGTTGCATAGCTCTTTCTCTCAACTCCTTTTTTTTTTCTTGTTATTTTTCTTTATTTTCCTGTTTTCACTGTCAATAAGATAATCATTTTTGAATGTATATATGTGTACATTTGTGTCTTCTAGAAGGAAATCTATGTTTCTTCTCGCCTTTATACTTAAAATGTATCAGATACACTGATTCCTACAATACTTCAGATCAGAAATTAGCTGTGCAGTCATTTATTCCTACACACCACTGAGAGTAAGGCTGATTTCAGAGTAAAGCCAGCCTAGTTTTGAATATTTCCAAGGATGAATATTGCACAGTCTCTGTTGTAAATTGTTTCCACACTTAATCTCTTTCCATGTGATTTTGCTCTCCATGTGTCTAGCTAGTTTCCCTTTCTTCATCATGTCATCACTGCTTATTTTGTTGCTATTGTGCTTCTCTGGGGAAAGCCTGGAACTCTTGTACCTGGAGCCCAAAGCTGGACTTGAATTTTCAGAGGTGGCCCCATCAATAACAAAGAGAAGACAATGTAGAATTGTTGTTGCGACTTTCTTTTAAGTCTGTGATATGATCCAAACCCTAATTCTGTATGTTAAAATAAATAAGGCGCACCCTTTTAAGTGGTTTTTGAAGAGAATGTTTTAATAAGCCACAGCTCTTTCTAAGGAAGTAAGTGATGTGGCTCCACATATTGACTTCCATAGTTTGTGTCACAGTAGCCTTATTTTATACCAGAAGCATGATTAAAAATGACTTAGAACTGGAGATCATAACAAAAATAATTTAGGATGTGTACTGAACAAATAAAATATGGTAAATTTAGTACTAAAATAGAAAAAAAAAAGCAGTGAATGTGAAAGAAAGTCTAATTCATGTCTTTGGCATTATCGGTTATGTGACTGCATAGTCTTAATTCCCTAAATTCATTCACACAAGAAATAGAATTTTATTATTTTTTTTCTCTTTGGATTGTGGGAATGTATTGTACTTAGACACCATTGCTAAGATTTTTCCACTGAGGAATTAAGTAACCATTAATACCCACCATCCCCTGTCTTTATAAGCAAACTGCTGGTCTGCATGAGGATCAGAGTCACTTCTTATGGGGTGTCAGTGCAATAGAAGTGAAGATATGTCCTAGAGTTGGTACCCAGTTACAGTCACTAGATCCTGCAAATGATAGCAAATCTTATCAGTCTTCTTCTGTCAAACATGCCAAATTTGGATATCTTAAACTAGGTTTGTAATTCCAAAGTCAAAATCTCTGCAACTTTAGAAAAGAATCAGCATCTTAAATACCATAACCATAGTTGATAGCACTGATTGATGATGAGATTGTCTTGGGACCCAGCAGTTCCTATTAAAAAAGACATTATTAAACAAAATGAGCTGATAAAGTGCACACTAATTTCAGCTTCCCAGAAAGTCACTGTGTGTACTGTGGGGGAAATGCACCGCACTACAATAGTTCTGCAAACTCTCTACCCACATTCTGTGCTCCTGTGCCTAGTACTGCACATCTTTTGTACTGCAGAAAATAACCTCTGTTAATATTATTTTTTTTCTTGTTTCCCAGTGTTTTCTCAGATGTACCCACCTTGTGTTATCACAAATAGGAGGAGGGGTTAACTGCTGCACTCTAGGATTTGGAGGAAGGAATTTCTGGGCAAATCATACCATGAACAGAATATACCTCTGCTGCATTGGCTGTGAAATGGACTGCAAAACCTGCCTAGAGTTATGCAATTGTGATACAAAGTTAGGGAACTGAACTTGTGTTTTGATCTTGATTTATATTAAAAAACTCTGAAATGTGAGAAGAAATTTAATATGATACAAATGGTTTTAATATTTTAGTGAAAGAAGAAAATTCATATGAGAAGATGCAAGTTCAAATTAATTTAAATCTGATCATAGAAGAGTGATAGAGGACTTCTAGTCCAAAAAGGAACTCATTACCTGCCTATTAATAGCAAGTTATTCACAGAGATGGTCCAAGTGAAATGTGTGGCAATTTCCACCATTTTGTTTTCATGTTCAGTTTGACAGGATTTGGTGGAAATTACATTCACAGGTCTGATAGGATTTCTGTGGCTAGCAAAAGCAGGAACAATTCAATATTATGAAGTATTTATAAGTCCCTAAGGCACATTTACAGATGTCCTTGACAACATCAATTTCTAGACTGTTAATAGCTTTAAAAGCTAAAAGCAGAACTGTAGACCTTTTCTAGGTACCAAAAAGCAGCAAATGCTGACAGACAAGTAGTGAGTAGGCAGGTCCCACTGTACCCATCTCTGATAATAATCAAGTCCCTTTATTGTGCATTAGCTTCAGGGAATGGATTAGCCCTTTTGGCAGCCCACTATAAAGCACTTTGCGGTAATCTCATTTCGAGATCTGAAAGGCATGAATCATCCAGGTCAAGTTTAAATTGTACTTTAAGGCCAGATTCTTATCTTGTTTGTGCCACAATGAATAGAGAACAATTGCATATTAGAGCTCATGTTGTTGCGCTACCATGTAATGTCAGTAGGTAAGTACACAAAATTGGTCCCTAAAATGGAAAAAAACTGGCATACTGGTAAAAATTAGCTGAGGAAGGAAGTAGTAGTTGCTATTTATAACAGTAAAGAATTATCTACTTCTAACATTGAATGAGAATCTTTCTTACATTAAAGAAAATGAAATGGTCCTATTTCAACTAAATACATAAGACAATTACAGATGAGGTTCCTACCTCTTCATGGAATTCACCAGGCCTTGTGTTCGACTGTAAGCACTCCGCAGAGACTTTAGGAAGTGAATGTACACATTCTCATATCATAGAAATGCTCACATGACATGGAATGAAGTCTCTTACTTCTGACCACTTTCTGCTGGCACATGAAAGTGGTGGCACATACAAAAGGTGGAAGATCACAGGCTGTGAGATGATTTTATCCAAGCAGAGTCCTGCTCTCTGCTCAGAAGAAATAGAGCTAAAATGAAACTGGTTTTGGGCAGCTGTTCTCAGGGTTACATTAGCCTTATAGTGCATATCTTTGACTTTTAGTCAGGGATTAGTGACCAGTATAATCAAGCTGCAGTCTGTATCCTTGAAAGAAGGCATACATTTTTCAATTTTAAACAAAGTACAGAGCACCAAAGTGTGTTTCTCATGAATATCTTAGAGCCAAAGATGTAAGTACTTTAGTACCCTTAGGCTTACTGTCATTAATAGCAGGAAGTGCATATTTATACTTTTTCATCGAGAAACCTGATTCTGATATCTGCCTCTCTTCTCATTTTCACCTTCTCCTTTAAATTGCTCACATTTTTCTCATTTGTATTTTCCTGATGAGTAGAGCAGACTTATTTCACCTGAGAGCAAGGGGGTGTGTCCTGTGATAAGGCAAGAATTTGCTGAGAAGTTGCGCACAGTTTTTCCTTTGCAAGCTCCTTGCTCATTTATTCACCCTTTGGTGAATGTTTCCTTTGGAAATAATGTTCTTAAAAACTATTTGGATCTCAAGAGCCTCAAATTCAGAGGACTACTTTTGTGGTCCGGAAGTTTGAAACAGAACAAAATACATTATCTAGTGACCTGAAATAAAAGCAAATGGAGCTCAGAAGAGCTTTCAGAGGTCAGGAGGTCTATGATCTCTCTTACAGCAAGCTCAATTCTACCTAGGCCATTACCAGCAAATATCAGTCTTCCTTGTTCTTAAGAATATCTCCTTAAAAACATCCTCAATCCCGCGACCTCATGAAGCCAACTGTTCTGGTAAGTATTTGTCTGTACTGTCAGTATGGTTGCCTTTTGTTTTGTTACAGCTTTGAGAAAGTTGGATGGTTCTGAATCAGAATCTGGTTATTCCGTTGCAGACAAAAAGATGATTGTGATCTGTATGTGAATATTAATTTTTGAAGGTTGATATTTTGGAGAAGATGGGAGCTCATTGCATTTCAAGCATATTCTCCAACTTTGGAGGCAAAATATAAAGGTTCACCCAGTGAACCTGAGCTCAAATTACTTGCAAGGGAAATTTATGGAAGCTGAAATCGAAGCAACTTCCAGTCAATTTCAGACTTCTAGGCTTGTTAGACATCTGGTTGCACAGCAGGGAGCCTGTGAGCCCTGTCAAATGCATTTCTAAGCACTGCTATGGGCGATGTGTCTAGAGTGGAGTCAGGACAGAAAACTTTCCTTTTCAAGTTTTAATTAAATCCATGTGACCTTGCTAAATATGCAAATTATTGAACTGACACATTCCTGTAGGGGGAAAATGTCCAGTTGATTAGTGAGCAGTGAGGTGGTGGAAGAGGTTACCCAGAGAAGCTGTGGATGCCCCATCCCTGAAAGTGCTCAATGCTAGGTTGGAGGGGGCCCTGGACAGTCTGATCTGGGGTGGGAGCAACCAGCCTATGACAGGGGACTGGAACTAGATGATCTTGGAAGTTCCTTTCAACCCAAGCCATACTATGACTGATAACCATCCTTTCAGAAAATCCACCTTCCACTGTGTGTTTATCAAATACGTTTGTCCTTTCGCTCGGATAAATGTGACAATGTTCTTCCGTGGCTTTGCTGGGTCATGGTGGAGATACAAGATTCTTTTAGGTAATACTTCAAGATTACTTTTGTTCGTGTTTTCTTATATCTGGCTTCTGCATTGATGGATTCCAACTTAAGCTTGACAGGCTTCCAGGCCTTTCTACACCTGGATTTTGTGGGAAGTAATCTAATAAATAGGAAATATACAACATTTAATTTATGTCTGCAGTTTTATGATAGTGTGCAATATAATCAGCTCTCATGATTAATGCTGAACTGGCAAGGAAACAAATTGCTTGCATGAAAACATTTGGAGGAACATTTCTTTGAGTGGCTTCAAGGCTCTTAGACTCACTATCCAAGAACTTCAAGTAAATATTTAGGCCTTTTTAGTTTGTCTATTTTGCAGCCAAAAAACCAGTATTTAACATTCTGCACACTGTTTGATCCTTCTGTTAGTGGCTTTCTATCACTTGGCAATGTTTTTGCAAAAGCTGAAAAGAGACTTCAGCTACAGCAAGAGTATTTGTCCCTGGAAATAAATGGTGCTGCAAACAGCAGTACTCCTCAGCTGCCCTTCATGTCAAAGGTTACGAGGACTGTTTGCAGAAAAGTGCATGCTGGATGCAAGAACACTTTCTTTTCTGCTTATGCTTTGTTTCCTCTCATAATACTTGGAATTTAAATGCCTCCGTGACCAGATTTGTATTTGTTTTACTGGAAAATGTTCTCTGCCTCAGAAGCCTGTAACTTCTACAAAAACACAAGTGGCTTCTTTATAAAAGAAGGGAGGCAAAGCTATTCTTTCTAATACCTAGGTAAGAGGTAGTGCAAACAAATGCTGCTTAAAATGCTGTTGCAAAACTTGAGATGTACGTGAGGGCAGGGCACAACAGAGTGCAGACAACTGGGGGACAGGGCATCTTAGGATGTCATTGTTATAAGATGTTCCCTCTCCACAGCACTGGAACAGAATGGAGATGCAGATGTAAGGCACACTGTCCTTCATCCCTAGTGCTAAAAAATGAACCATTAAAAATAAATGTACACAGTTCTTACAGCAATGGAAGTCTGTTTCCAATTGTATTCATTTATTTAAGTTTCCTTTTAAAAAGTTCAGCACCTTTCTGAAACTCAGTGAGAGTCTTTACTGCAGTCTTTCTCATGTTATCAGTAAGGATTTAGACTCACGGAATCATAGAGTCTTTAGACTTGGAAGGGACCTTTAAAGGCCATCTTATAATGAACAGGGATGTGCACAGCTAGATCAAGTTGCCCAGGGCTTGATTTAGCCTCGCCTTGACAACCTCTAGGGACTGAAGATAAGCAAAATCACTTGTAGGATTCTAGCCCCGAGATAAATTGCTGGAATGTGGGTGTCTCCTATTTAACTTTGTGTTTAAAAGCCTGTTCAAGTTAATGAAGCTGGGTGGGCTGTGCAGCTGACCAGATGTAGGTTGAAAGGAAGCATTTATCCTGGAGCTTCTCTACCAAAAAAAGGCAGATGGCATTATCATACATGTTATTTCAATTCTCATGATATCTCCTTATTTCCCTTTTTCTCCCTTGTTTTCCTTATCATATAATTGTTTGAGCTGGAAAGCTCCCTTGCAGGCCATCTAGCCCAACTCCATTGCTGTGAACAGGGACACCTATAGCTAGATCACAAGCAATGAGCCTTGTCCAACCCTGACCTTGAGCATCTCCAGGGATGGGGCATTCACCACCCCTCTGGGCAACTTTGTTTTCTGTTTTCATTTGATATAACTTAATTATTACGTAACTGAAATAGGTTGGAGGCTTATGAAAACAACTACCACCATCAACTGACTATATATAACTTTAAAAGTTTGAAGATGATATGACCTTTTCTTTTTGCAATGTGGGTGACATTATGCAGTGAAAGTAATTTACATACCCAGAACTCCACATTCATTTAAAACTTTTGCTTTCTACCAGCCTGTTTCCTTACTGGCACCTGTGAGCATGTAGGCTGTCATTCTGCAATACCTTTTAATACAGTCCATAATGAGGAACAGTGCCATACAGACAGGTTAAGCATTTACACTGGAGAGAATGGATCCACATGGGACCTAAATTTAGACATCTGTTAAGTATTATTACTTGCTTTGCTTACCAGAAGCACAGAAGTACTATAGAATCCTGGAATATACACCCCTCAAGACAAAGTGCTCTTGAAGTAATTGTAGCAGCAATTTACGTATCCTGAGGTTGTTCATAGAATCATAGCTAGCATAGCATCATTGTTATGCCTCCTCTCAGTCTTCTTTNCAAGATTCTTTTAGGTAATACTTCAAGATTACTTTTGTTCGTGTTTTCTTATATCTGGCTTCTGCATTGATGGATTCCAACTTAAGCTTGACAGGCTTCCAGGCCTTTCTACACCTGGATTTTGTGGGAAGTAATCTAATAAATAGGAAATATACAACATTTAATTTATGTCTGCAGTTTTATGATAGTGTGCAATATAATCAGCTCTCATGATTAATGCTGAACTGGCAAGGAAACAAATTGCTTGCATGAAAACATTTGGAGGAACATTTCTTTGAGTGGCTTCAAGGCTCTTAGACTCACTATCCAAGAACTTCAAGTAAATATTTAGGCCTTTTTAGTTTGTCTATTTTGCAGCCAAAAAACCAGTATTTAACATTCTGCACACTGTTTGATCCTTCTGTTAGTGGCTTTCTATCACTTGGCAATGTTTTTGCAAAAGCTGAAAAGAGACTTCAGCTACAGCAAGAGTATTTGTCCCTGGAAATAAATGGTGCTGCAAACAGCAGTACTCCTCAGCTGCCCTTCATGTCAAAGGTTACGAGGACTGTTTGCAGAAAAGTGCATGCTGGATGCAAGAACACTTTCTTTTCTGCTTATGCTTTGTTTCCTCTCATAATACTTGGAATTTAAATGCCTCCGTGACCAGATTTGTATTTGTTTTACTGGAAAATGTTCTCTGCCTCAGAAGCCTGTAACTTCTACAAAAACACAAGTGGCTTCTTTATAAAAGAGGGGAGACAAAGCTATTCTTTCTAATACCTAGGTAAGAGGTAGTGCAAACAAATGCTGCTTAAAATGCTGTTGCAAAACTTGAGATGTACGTGAGGGCAGGGCACAACAGAGTGCAGACAACTGGGGGACAGGGCATCTTAGGATGCCATTGTTATAAGATGTTCCCTCTCCACAGCACTGGAACAGAATGGAGATGCAGATGTAAGGCACACTGTCCTTCATCCCTAGTGCTAAAAAATGAACCATTAAAAATAAATGTACACAGTTCTTACAGCAATGGAAGTCTGTTTCCAATTGTATTCATTTATTTAAGTTTCCTTTTAAAAAGTTCAGCACCTTTCTGAAACTCAGTGAGAGTCTTTACTGCAGTCTTTCTCATGTTATCAGTAAGGATTTAGACTCACGGAATCATAGAGTCTTTAGACTTGGAAGGGACCTTTAAAGGCCATCTTATAATGAACAGGGATGTGCACAGCTAGATCAAGTTGCCCAGGGCTTGATTTAGCCTCGCCTTGACAACCTCTAGGGACTGAAGATAAGCAAAATCACTTGTAGGATTCTAGCCCCGAGATAAATTGCTGGAATGTGGGTGTCTCCTATTTAACTTTGTGTTTAAAAGCCTGTTCAAGTTAATGAAGCTGGGTGGGCTGTGCAGCTGACCAGATGTAGGTTGAAAGGAAGCATTTATCCTGGAGCTTCTCTACCAAAAAAAGGCAGATGGCATTATCATACATGTTATTTCAATTCTCATGATATCTCCTTATTTCCCTTTTTCTCCCTTGTTTTCCTTATCATATAATTGTTTGAGCTGGAAAGCTCCCTTGCAGGCCATCTAGCCCAACTCCATTGCTGTGAACAGGGACACCTATAGCTAGATCACAAGCAATGAGCCTTGTCCAACCCTGACCTTGAGCATCTCCAGGGATGGGGCATTCACCACCCCTCTGGGCAACTTTGTTTTCTGTTTTCATTTGATATAACTTAATTATTACGTAACTGAAATAGGTTGGAGGCTTATGAAAACAACTACCACCATCAACTGACTATATATAACTTTAAAAGTTTGAAGATGATATGACCTTTTCTTTTTGCAATGTGGGTGACATTATGCAGTGAAAGTAATTTACATACCCAGAACTCCACATTCATTTAAAACTTTTGCTTTCTACCAGCCTGTTTCCTTACTGGCACCTGTGAGCATGTAGGCTGTCATTCTGCAATACCTTTTAATACAGTCCATAATGAGGAACAGTGCCATACAGACAGGTTAAGCATTTACACTGGAGAGAATGGATCCACATGGGACCTAAATTTAGACATCTGTTAAGTATTATTACTTGCTTTGCTTACCAGAAGCACAGAAGTACTATAGAATCCTGGAATATACACCCCTCAAGACAAAGTGCTCTTGAAGTAATTGTAGCAGCAATTTACGTATCCTGAGGTTGTTCATAGAATCATAGCTAGCATAGCATCATTGTTATGCCTCCTCTCAGTCTTCTTTAAGTTAAAAAGCTTTTCGTTCAGCTGCTTCTGACAAACCGTGTTGCCTTGGGCTCTGATTGTATTTGTTGCTCTCCTATTGACACTCTGATTGCTTTTTCCTCTCTAATTGTGGTATCCCAGACTGGAAGCAAGATTCCTACTGATACCTTGCCAGATTTTGAAGGAAGAAAAGGATTACTTCATATTGTGCATAGCATAAAACTCAACTGCTTCTCCATGTTAAATGACCTCTGGAGGTCATGTAATAAAATTCTTGTGCACAGAGCCAAGTTGAAATTATATAGGCTTTTTCATGTTATCATGTAATGATGGTATGATTTTGATTGGAAGGGATCTTAAATATTATCTAGTTCCATACCCCCAGCAATGAGCAGGGACATTTCTCATCAGATCAGGCTACTCAGCACCCCATCCAACCTGGGCTTGACCAGTCTCAAGGAATGGGGAACCCGATACTTCTCACTGCTTGTTACTGCTGTGTCAACGATTTACG
>VXAB01007389.1:0-47292 GCA_013399175.1 Odontophorus gujanensis | reverse complement strand
GGACTGCTTCTTCTGCGCAGTATATACTTACCACACTCTTGCTTTCGAAGACAGAATTTCAAAAGTTATTTAAGTATTATAATAGGTAAGGAAACAAAAAACAAAAAGTAAAATTTTCAAGTCTGCTTACATGGTGAAAGTATTACTGGTAAGGGTTTTGCTGTAGTTTTTTTCCTTATTTTCAAAGAACACAGGTTTCAAATCATACTTTAACTCTGTTTTTTAAGAAAAATTAAAAAGGTAATTAAGCATTCATAACTCACGATATCTCAGATTTTACATTTTAAATGAATATTGACAGAATTTCAGGAAAAACTACTTTTTTCTGATTTTTGAGGTAAGACATGGAGAATGGTCTGTATTTAATTTTTTTTAGCTGCAAATATTTCGTGCCTCTTGAAGCATTAATTTCTATGGAAACCCACATGTGCGTCCCTTCTGCAATTTTGCTGTCTCTAACAGTTTAATTGTTCAATGAGTTCATAACTTCTAAACAGTTGCAGTGTTCCAGTATTTAATTTCAGGTGTGTTACAGTTTCTCTTAATCTGAATTTATGAACACATTTTGATTTAAAAAAAAAAAAAGTGAAACTCAAGTTTTTAGCTATCCTACTGACACTGTCTCTTAGTTTAAAAGAGATTTTTTTTGTAATAATGCAAACTTTTTTTTAGATGAAAAGATTGCTTCAAATAATCCTGAAGCAGCAACACAAACAGAAGAATTGTATTCCTCGCCAGATCTAGAGAAGATACAGTCACCTTTCACACAGAAGTTTCAGGCCTGTAGAGCAAACCTTCAGAGCACCAGCTGGCTTACTCTGTCTTCAAAAATGGTGTATAGTCAAGAGCTGAGTTTACCAGAAGAAGTGGAGATAATAAGTGTTAAGCCTTCTGCAGGTTTGTAATCTTTTTTTTCTTTTTTCTCAAGAGCACAATGATTAGTCTAGTATTGTTAGATCTACCTACAAGTATTATAATTTTGAAAGGTTTGCTAATACTCACCCCCCTGATTTATTTCGCCTGGATCTTGGAAATAATATTAAAATAAAGATGACTACACTGTAAAGCATAGTGTTTCTTTAAGTCCAGACTCTGATTATGAAAGAAATTTTAGAAACAGAAATCTAATTTGCAGTAATTAATTACTTTTTGGTGGTTTCTAAATGTAAATTTAGGTTGGAAACTGAAGTCTTTCAAAAGGTATTCTGAAAAGATTTTTAGATTTCTGACTGCAACATTTTTGTTTGATAGGAGAGATTATAGAAGTATATCTTCTTTCTAGTGGGGGAGAAGAAGTCAGTGTCTTTTGATACAACACAAAAACTGGGGTAGTGATAGTAATATTCAGGTTTATATTGTGTGATTTAACTCCTTTGTAAAGAATCATGTAGGGACTAATGCTAAAATGGTTCCACAGGAATTTTCTAATATCATCTCCTTTGTGAACCTCTGGGAACAAGCCTTTTTATAAGAAAGTACTAATACTTTGTTTTAAAATAATAAAATGATAACAAAAAGGGTTTTACTTTTGGCTTGTTTTTGTAATTGCCCCATTAAAAATTATTTTATTTTTAGGACATCTGAGTAGTTCTTCCATATACCCCGTTTGTCGTGCACCTTATCTGCTGGCTACTTCATGCACAGATGGAAAAGTTCGATTCTGGAGATGCAGGGTGACCAGTGAATCATCAGATTCTTCCATGCCAGAATATAATGTACACAGTGATGTAACATACATATGGGAAGAATGGCCATTACTGATTGAGGATGGACTTCTTAGTAGTAGTGCTATTAATGTTCCAGGAAGGCCAACTGAAGTTAGTTGTGCGCACACAAACCGATTAGCTGTAGCATACAAGCAGGTAACATCTAAAAATAGCCGCCTTTCTCAAGACTTTGGTATGCATGTTAGTATTTTTGAATGTGAATCCACAGGGGGTTCTTCTTGGATTCTCGAACAGACTTTTCATTTGGATGAGATAGGAACAATGTTAGACTCTGCTATTAGTATTGATAATAATTTAATGTCATATAACAGGCAAGAGGTTTCTCTCTCATGTGATAATGTTATTCCCAGCACTAAGCGGTTGGTACACTTAGACTGGATGTCTAGGGAGGATGGTTCACATATTCTAACAGTGGGAATTGGATCAAAACTTTATATGTTTGGCCAGCTGTCTGGGAAAATGCAAGAACAAAATGGTAAGGAGACTGTAGTAATCTCCCATATTGGCAGTACTACTTCAAAGACTACAAACTTTTCTAGGTTTGTTCTACTGCGTTCTGTTGACTTGGTTTCTTCTGTAGAGGGGTCACCTCCTTTTCCAGTCTCCCTGTCTTGGGTGCGTGATGGCATTCTTGTAGTTGGAATGGACTGTGAAATGCATGTTTATTCTCAGTGGCAACCTCCTGCCGGACAGGGTCTAGTTAGTACAGATTCCTGCAGTATGCCAAGTATAACTAACTTAATGAAAGAAAGTCAGTCAGCTACCTCAGGTCTGCCTCCACCAAAGCGAACCTTGACCAGATCTATGACCAGCCTTGCACAGAAACTGAGTGGGAAAAGATCTGCCTTTGATCTGTCTGCAGAAATGGAAGACTCCGGTCTTTTTGAAGCAGCTCATACGTTATCTCCCACTTTACCTCAGTACCATCCACATCAACTGTTAGAACTCATGGATCTTGGTAAAGTACGTAGAACAAAAGCCATTCTGTCCCATCTAGTGAAGTGCATTGCTGGAGAAGTTGTTGCTATAAATGAATCTGAACCTAATCATGATAGGAGACTTAGATCTCTGACCATCAGTGCTAGTGGAAGTACTTCACGAGATCCCAAAACATTCAGCAAAACGGAGACTACAGACTATATTGAAATAGACTCTGTTCCACCATTACCATTGTATGCTTTGCTTGCTGCAGATGATGATTCCTCTCATTCCTGTTCAGAAAAGTCTCATAGTCAAAATAGTCAAAAAGATATGCCCAAGGACAATTATGAAGATCTCTTTCAAAATTCTGTTATAAGTACAGATGAACTTGTAACATTTGATGCAGAGGACGACAGTGCAAAACCAAAAGTAATTGATCTTTCACAATTTAGCCCAACTTACTTTGGACCAGAGCATGCCCAAGTTCTTTCTCGTCACTTGCTTCATTCAAGCTTGCCAGGTCTGACTAGAATGGAACAGATGTCACTGATGGCCTTGGCAGATACTATTGCTACTACCAGCACTGACATTGGAGAAAGCAGAGACAAGAGTCAGGGTAAGCTGTCTCTTCTGAATTTTATGTATTACTGTTTCACAACTCTTTCTGGAACTTTCCTGTTATTTTTTGAATATTTTAGTGGCTTGTCAAAGCATTTTGTAGTTCTGTGTTAAAGTGTATCCTCTATGATTTGCTATGTCATCACAGTGTTTACAGTTCAGTGTAATTTTCTGACTTTCATAAAATCTGACTGTTAATTCCAGTATTTTTTCAATGGTCCATGTATTGTAATTATTTCTTCTTCACTTTTGAAGAGACAGCTTTGTTAACCACCTGTAATTGTTCTGCTACACAGAGAAATCAAGAAATAATTTTGTTTTGTTTGATAAAATCTTTTGTTATTTCTTGCTTTAAGTTGAGCAAGTGACTTAACGACTTTGTAGATGTGAGATCTTTCCTCTTGTATTAAAGGGAAGAATTAAGCTATTGTATTTTTAAATTTGAAGCAACAGTATGTGTAAAATTATAAGGTATTTATTCCCTTAGGATACCCAGTGAATATTTTTATTAGTTTCACTGAAGTACATACCAACATGTTTAATTGCAGGTGGAGAAACACTTGATGAGTGTGGTTTAAAATTTTTATTAGCTGTTCGACTTCACACATTTCTAACAACTTCGCTTCCTCCTGCACATCGAGCTCAACTGCTTCACCAAGGTAACTGATGTGTTCTTAATTGAAGTGAATGTTACTCAGTATAGTACTTGTGGTTTTGTATTACGTTGGTGCATAATTAATGAGGTAATACTGTTATTAAAAAAAAAATAAAAAGGAAAAAAACAGCTATAACAATTTTGTAGTTTCAATTTTATTTCCCCAAAAGAACAAGCTGTAGCACCATGTTGTTCCAATAACATTGGTCAGGAATAATGAAGCAGAGATTTCGGAATACTCATTTACTTAGGCTTTTAATACTTTGGGAGAAAAAAATAAAAAATAAAAAAAGATCCTTCTCTACTTAGATGCTGAAACTTTTTTGTACACTAGTGTAAATATCCAGTAAACTATTTCAAATTAAATTTTCCTTGGTGCAGTTTTAACTAGTTCCAATGTGCTATTACAAAATGGGATATTTGATTAGGACTTAGCAGGTTTGAAGGACTGGCTGTGATTATTTCTTCACCCTTCAATAAAAAATGTCAATAAGAAATGTTATTTCTTCACCCTTCAATTAAAAAATGTCATAACAAGTAATGACATTTTCAGTCATTTGGTCACTTAGTCAGCTACACAGGAGGTTGGAACTTTTCAGAACTGCTGCACAGTATTATTGATTTAGGTCTCT
This sequence comes from Odontophorus gujanensis, assembly GCA_013399175.1. Classification (NCBI taxonomy): domain Eukaryota; kingdom Metazoa; phylum Chordata; class Aves; order Galliformes; family Odontophoridae; genus Odontophorus; species Odontophorus gujanensis. The sequence continues at coordinate 42,739 of VXAB01007389.1, read as the reverse complement.
GGTGGTATCCTTTAAATTACAATACTTAAATGTCTTCTGAGTTCAGAAATTGGTGGGAATTAGAAATGTCTCTTGTGTGCCTGCAGAAATGCAGCTGACTATGCCTCAGTGCAGAGCAAGATTCCGTTGTCGTCCTTGGAGTGGCAGTCACCCATAACTAGCTTTTATCCTGATTAGTAGTTGCTGTCTACCTCATGTCATGGCTTTTGTCTTCCAGTGTTCTTGCACGCCCCTGTTGGCAAATCTGTTTTCTAGTGTGGTAATCTTTAACTTCATATTTTACGATCTAAGTAAATGTAATGAAAACACAGAAAAGTTAATCAACATGTTGCACTTTGTTTTATAGCTAATCTACATGCCACATGTTATATTTTGTGCTTCAGTGAGTAACTGTTCTTTGCAAACTATCTAAGCTGTTTGAAAGTGGAAAAAATTGCTTTTATGTACATGTGGTTTTTAAAACATTTAGTATGCAGTGCTTAAAATATTCTTAAATTTCTTCTACATCATTAGTATTTTGCTCTAAAGTTCAAAATAAGCAATTTGTGCTTTCTATCTCTCTTAACCCCTCTTCCTCCTTGCAATTATCTATTTAATTTTTTTGATTGTGAATATCTAGGCTTATCTACCAGTCATTTTGCCTGGGCATTTCATTCAGTTGCGGAAGAAGAACTACTGAACATGCTCCCTGCAATGCAGAAAGGGGATCCAACATGGTCAGAACTCAGAGCTATGGGTATAGGATGGTGGGTCCGAAATATCCATAGCCTGCGGAAATGCATAGAAAAGGTAAAGTGCTCTGAAACAAAATTGCAAAACTTCTTTTCAAATAACTGTTGTCTGGTATTTACTTTCCATGTACACAGTTTGAAATTTTAAATATGTCCAGGCTTTCTGAATATTAAATGCTGTATTTACAATGAATGGTTTGTTATACAAATGTCCAATTTTATATTTAACTTCTTGTTTTGTTTGTTACAGTACAATAATAGATGCTTAGTATTCAGGTTGAGCTTATAGTTTTTCTATAGCAAAGGCCTTTCCTATGTTAGGAAACAAGTTATGGTAGAATGTTACCATTAAAAACCTATCAGACTTCAAGCCAGCTATGCTACCATACTTCTGTCTTTCAAGTTGATGTATGTCCATGTCAACAAAACCTTCTTTGTAATAACTATGTATTTTCATTGTCACAGATGTGGCAGTTCCTAACCTCACTATCACTTGTTTTAAGCTCTTGCAAGAGCCAAAAGTGTTGAGCTAGAAAATGACATGCTCAAGATAATTTGACTACAAGGCACAGAGTGGTAAAATGCATGTCTCTACTTCTACTGTTTGGTCTTCAGCAATTAACCATCATTTCATGAGAATTACTTGCCTTGTGTTTAAAAAAGAATAATTAAAAATTGAAGTTTCCTGGGTCTACATTTAAGGTCACTTTACCTAGGTCTTGGATTACTTTTACTGACACTTGCCCATTTTCCTTTTCAGCTTTCAAAAGCAATCTTCTCCTATTGTGATGGGTTCCAGCCTCTTCTTCTAGTCTCCATCTATCTTTTGATTACCAGAGTAACTAATATGTTAATTTTGTTGTAATTTCAGGAACTGATTTCAAGTGTAGGCTTTCCCATTTGATCTAATAAAAATGCTTTTAGCTAATGGTTTTCCAGTTCTAGATGAAGGAAGAAGAGATGTTGAGTTGTGGTGGATCAAGTTCACATACCTAGAGAGCAGACACAGATGATTATAGGCTATTCAGGAGAGAGAGGATTTATTAAAGAAGGTCCAGGAGAGAGCTCTAAAGGTGCTCAGAAGGTTGGAGCACCTCTCATATGAAGATGGGCTGAGAGAATTGAGATTGCAAGCCTTATTAAAGAGAAGGCTGCAGGGAAACCTAATAACGGCCATCTAGTACTTAAACAGGGCCTACAAGAAAGATTGGAAGAGGGTTTTTTTTAATCAGGATTGTAGTGATATGACAAACAGTAATGGCTTTTAAACTAAAAGAGGATACATTTAGATTAGATATTAGGAAGAAATTCTTTCTACTGGGGATGAGGCACTGGAGCAGATTGTCCGGGGAAGTTGTGAATACCCCATTTCTGGACATTTTCAAGACTGAGTTGGAAGGGGCTTCGGGCAACCTGATCTAGTGAAAGGTGTCCCTGCCTACGGCAAGGGAGTGGTAACTAGGTAGTCATTAATGCCCCTTCCAACCCAGATCATTCTGTGATTTGATGACATGAGGACAGTATGATGGCTTGAGTCTCACTTGAGCATAGTGTTCATGAAATTACAGTTTTTGATATTTGGTGAAGTATAGAAGGTGGTTAGCAGAACTGTAAATCTGTAGTAGATCTCCTATTTGAAGGCCTGGTTGACAGAGTCCCATGGGAGTCTGTTTTGAAAAGCTTGGACCTTCTTAAAAAAATTAAATCTTTAAGGTGAATGAACAGGCTGTCCCAGTGTACCAGAAGTAAAGCTGTCTAGAGATAAAGTCAAGCTGTCAGTCTGGCTGAACAGAGCTTCTTAGGAACTCAGGAAGAAAAAGAGAATTTATGAGTTCTGGAAGAAGGGACAGACAACTCATAAGAACTACAGAGCTCTCATGAGGTTGTGCAGTGAGAAAATGAGAAAGGCCAAAGCCTACTAGAATTCAATTTGGATAGTGCAGTAGAAGATAAAAGAAAGTGAGAAAGGCCAAAGCCTAACTAGAATTCAATTCAAACGGCGCAGTAGAAGACTAAAATAAAATAAGTTTTTATAGGTAACTCATCAGTAAAAGGAGCGTTCTCTGTTCTGTGTACAATATGATGTGAAATGTGATGAAAGATGAGGATGAGGCTGAGGTACTTCCTACTTCTTTTGCCTCAACCTTTATTTGTAAGGCCATTTGCTCTCAAGGTACCCATCCTCCTGAGTTGGAAGATGGTGATAGGGTGTGGGATGAAGCTCCTATAATCCAGATAGAAACTCTAAGTGACCTGTTTAATCATTTGACTGTTCACTACAGTGAGACTAGATTGGGATTCATCCAAGGGTACTGAAGGAGATGGGGAAAGTGTTTACCAGTTTTCCAGCACACTTGGCTTTCAGTTTTATTGGAGGTTAGTAACTGTGACTCTAATGTCAGAAGGGTTGGAAGGAAGATCCAGGGATCTACAGGTTTGTCAGTCAGATCTTGGTACCTGGGAAGGTTGTGGTGAAGATTGTGATTGAAGATTGAAGAATGGCATTATAAAGGAGAATCAAAAGAATAGTCACGACCTTCCTGGGTTTATGAAGGGCTGGTCCTTCCTGACTAACCTGATCTCTTATGACAAGAGGACCCACTTACTAGATGAGGGGAAAGCTGTGGATGCTGTCTAGTTGGATGTTGGTAAAACGTTTGACCCAGGCTCTGAAAGTATTCCTGGAGAAACTGTCTGATATGGCTTGGATAGGTGTACAGTTCACTGGGTGAAGAACTGGCTGGCTGACTGGGCTCAAAGAGCCATAGTGAATGGAATTCAGTCCAATTGGTGGCATGTTACCTGTGACATTTCCTAGGCCTCTGTTTTAGTATAAGTTTTGCGTAAATTTTTTATCGGTGATCTGGATAGTATTTCAGTGTGAAGAAAAGGGAGCTCAGGGAAGTCTTTATTACTCCTCAATTACCTGAAATGAGATTGCAGTGAGGAGTGAGTTAATATCTTTTCTCAGCTGGCAAGTGGTAGAACTCATGGAAACAGTCTCAAGTTGTGCCAGAGTAGGCTTATTTTGGTTATCATGAAGAATTTCCTTACAGTGTGTGGTCAAGCATTAAAATGGGCTCCCAGGGGAGTCCTGGAGTCTGCATCCCTGGAGGTATTGAAGCAGTGTGTGGACATGTCAGTGAAAGGACATGGATAAGTTATGGGACTGGGTAGGTCAGGTCAGTAATTGGACTTGATGATCTAGAAGGACTTTTCCAATCTGAAAGATTCTGTAATAAAACAATGGGTTGAAACAGTGGTAGCTACACTCATTCTTTAGACCCAGAGTGAGAAAAGGCATTTTGTTAGAGAACGTCTTAGCTCAGTGAAACACAGGGTATGGAAGTGCCAGGAGTCCAGTCTAAGTTTCTCATGAATTCTTATGTGCTTTTTTTTTTCTCCCCTGTTGAATTGTCTTTACAGGTAGCCAAAGCCGCCTTTCAACGAAACAATGATCCACTTGATGCAGCCATTTTTTACCTTGCAATGAAAAAGAAGGCTGTGATCTGGGGTTTGTATAGGTAGGTGATACCAAGATCTTCTTAATATCGGACATAATTTGGGAAAGAAATGTTGAATACAGTTCTGATTCAAAAGAAGCTCAAATATTACCCCTGAAAGCTGAGAATAAATTTCTAAATAAATTAGTGAATGGGTAATTATTGAGATTCTTGTATTTAGTAATGTAGTAATTTCTAATGCTAGATGATTCAAGTTTTAGTCTCAGTTGTACTCTAATTTCATTCATTTCTTAATTCACATTAGTTTATAGAGGACTGCCTGTGTTGTGTTTGGAATGGCAATAGTATCCTTAGGAAAAGTGATTTCAATGGTAATTTTGGCAGAAGTTCAAAGAATTGAGTTGTGTGTTTCTTTCAAACTGACATTTCATAATAACATTCAACTTTGTGAACATCCTAAAAATTAGCTTGTGATGTCACTTCGCTATCGAAGATCTTACCTTAATTTTTATATTTTCTAATTTTTTTAAAATTTACAATACCTAAGCCTCCTGTGCACTCAATATTATGAACTGTACTGACATCTCACAAAATCAAGAGCAAAAACACATCTGTTAACATATTTTTATGAATTATATTCAATATGCAGATCCCAAAAAGACACCAAAATGACGCAGTTTTTTGGAAACAACTTTACTGAAGACAGATGGCGTAAAGCAGCTTTAAAAAATGCTTTCTCTTTGCTTGGCAAGCAGCGTTTTGAACATTCTGCAGCATTTTTCTTGTTGGCAGGACACTTAAAAGATGCAGTGGAGGTAATGAAATAATGAACTTCTTTGTTACATTGTTTCTAAACTCAGCAATGAATTGAGTGTGAAGATACATTGGACAGCTTGCAATTTTAGTTAGTATGACTACTGAAAATTCCAGTTTGTTTGCTCTTTTACTCTCGCCCCCCCACCAATATATTAACGACTTACAAATCTTTTCTTTACGTCTTAGTTGTTATGCTACTAATAATGAAGAGGTCCCATGGTTGATACCTCTGTAATAATACTAAAAGGGCTATCTACCATTACTTCAGTTTCAAATTCTCTGTTCTGCCACATAAGAATACAAGATAGATTTCCATTGCAAGGTTCCAAATTAATTCATAGTTTCTGCTTTATTTTTGTATTGATAAATATATTTATGTCAATCTGACATAAATTTCTGTTTACAATCATTTTAACCAAAGAAGAAATTATGGTGTTTGGTCTTATAACTGTATTTATTTTCTTTTAGGTCTGTCTTGAAAAACTGAATGACATTCAGTTGGCTCTTGTAATTTCAAGGCTTTATGAGTCAGAATTTGAAATATCTAGTACTTATAAATCTGTACTACAAAAGAGAATTTTGGGAAGTGTGTTTTCTGGAAAGGAGAGTGCAGGAAACATGTACAGTGATCCTTTTCTGCGAAGTATGGGTTACTGGATTTTGGAAGACTATAGCAAGGCTCTTGACACTTTGATTAAATATTCTGTTGAAGATGAAGGAGGTAAGAATGAGTATATTAACTATTAGGCTGGTTTTATCTATTTATTCGTTTAATGAGTATTTTCTTAGGGTACAGCCTGAACTTGACTGGGTGCTGCATCCAATTACTCAGCACCTAGCATAATGAGTTATATCCAGTCCAGGAGGCTCCAGGAACATATCAGGGATAACTTCTTGAGCCACGTAATAGACAAGCCCCACTAGGGGTGGTGCAGTGCTGGCAACTGTTGCTCACCAATGGAAATGAGCTGTTAAGAGACATCAGGGTTGGAGGCTGCCTGTGCTCTAATGATCATGCAGTGGTGGAGTTCACACTCTTGAGGGGTATTGGACATGTAAAGCATAAAATCAGGAAGCTTCATTTTAAGAAAGCCAGCTTCCAACTCTGCAGAGAGTTAGTAAAGACAACCGCTGGGAATCTGTCCTCAAGGACAAGGGAGCAAAGCATGGTTGGCAGATTTTTAATAAAGATTTCCTTAGGGCACAGTGCTCTCCATCCCCAAATGTTGGAAGTTAGGAAAGGAAGGCAGGAAACCAGTGTGACTGACCTGAGTCCTGCTAGTCAAACTGGAGAGTAAGAAGAAAAGGCACAAGTAGTGGAAGAAAGGATAGGTAACCTGGGAGGAGCATAGGGGTGCTGCTATGCTGTGTAGGGATGGAATCAGGAAGGCCAAAACCCAACTGTAACTGGACTTGGCAAGAGGCACAAAGAAGGACAGGAAAGGCTTCTGTAAGTAAATTAACTGGAAAAGTTTGGGCCCATTATTCCTGAGGTTAGTATTCGTGAAGTTAAATGTTTCAAGTCAGTTAAAATAATAGCTGGCTTATATTTGTGCTAATGAGAGAAGTTTAACAAATGAAGGCTCAATCCCCAGAGCTATGGAAATTAATTTATAAACTGATTTCAGTAGCAGCAAAATACTTCAAGGTGATTTTGAGAGATGAGTGATACATTGTTCGGTTGTTTAGATCTTGGTCACAGGATTGTCTGTCAAATCATTTTTAAATTCTACTAATGCTTGTTTAATCAGTTTAGATTCTTTCATGTCGTATTTTGCATTGTTGTCTTAATAGGTGTTCTTTCTTTCACCTGTTCCTGTTATCTGTTGTTTTTAGAGTCATAATTCCTCATAGAAGAAAAAGGTGTATGTCTCAATTAATCCAGACAAAAAAAGCTGTGAATTGTCCTGTAGCGATTGCTCCTGATATTTTAGTGTTTTTCTAAAATCTTTTCATGATGTGTTAAGTTGGTAACCGAACTGTACAAGCTTGTTGTGGTTTTGAACATGAAAATTAAATCTTTAGAGGCTTAATTCTTTCATAATTAATTTATTGTATGCAGAACTGATACCAATATGTAAGTGTTACAGAGTCCTTGGTTCTCGTGTAAGTTACATTTTGTTGGGAATTACACAGAATGAAAAATACTAGTTCCAAATTTATTAAGGGATGTTTTTTCCCCCAGGTTAAAAATTTCTTAGGAAGCTAGAACATCTTTAGTATTGGAAACTTCAAAAATTTAAGCTGTCAACAAGAATATGGTCTCCTTTAACTGCAGGAGAACCATCCTAATTCCAGTGAAAAGAAATGGCTTTTTTTTTTTTTAAATCACACTTCTTATATGCACTCTTATTCTGTTTTCTGTCTTAAGTGGTGATTAGATTTCCTCCTTACCTTCTCAGGTATTCAAATGATGATGCTGAAAAATTACTTCAATGAAGTCAAGAACAGAATCAATATTAAGACCTAATAGTCTTCTGTTGAACTAGGAACTTTTCAGATGTGTTATTTTGTACTGAACTGTAGTTTTTTCCTCATTATGCAATATCTTTTCAGATGTAGGAGATGGCTCAGCAAGCTGTAATCCTGCAGTGTTTAACTTCTACAACTACTTAAGAACACATCCTCTCCTGCTGAGGCGTCATTTTGGCTCTTCCGATGCCTCTTCCGTACATGTGTGCCTAACAGCGGAAAGTGGATTAGCTGACAAAATCAACCTAGATGAAAGACGACTTTTCTTCACCACTGCATATGCTCATTTAAAAGCTGGTTGTCCTATGTTGGCCTTAGAAGTGTTATCAAAGATGCCCAAAGTTGTCAAGAGGTCTAAGCCATTCTGTAGATCCTCCAGCTTAATGGATACTAGTAAAGATTTCTCACCATCTTCTCCCATTAAAGAGTTGGAAATAAAAGACGAATCTTCCAGCATTGATTGGTTACAGCCAACTTTGAACGATCTGGGGTCATCTTCAGACTGTTCATCAGGAAAACATTCAAGTTCAACTCTTTCATTTGACTGGAGCCAACCAAATACAGTATTCCAAGACGAAGGCTTGAAGATACAGTTAGACAGTGATGAAGATGATGAGAATAAAGATTCTTCCCTGGTAATGAAAGAACTAAAACCTCTGAAGAAAAATGAAAAATCTTATGAAACAAGTTCTAGCTACACAGAATCTTTTAGTGTAGTTGATGAAAAAGATGTTCTAAGCCCATCAGAAGATATAATTTCAGCACAGATGAAGTTTAGAGCATGCCTGAAAATTCTAACTGTTGAGCTTCGTACGTTGTCCACTGGTTGTGAGGTAGATGGTGGGAAATTGAGGTACCAGCTTTATCAATGGCTTGAAAGAGAAGTGATAGCTCTTCAAAAAACCTGTGATTATAGTGTTGAAGTAGATGAAATACAGTCTGGAATTAGCATGGTGCCAGAGGAGGTTGGATTACATGGAACTACTGTAGACTTAACTAACCAGCAAAAAAACATGCTACAGAAAGGAAACTTTCAGAAAAGACGTCAGTGGCTTCTAAAATACCAGTCTCTCCTACGAATGTTCCTTAGTTACTGTGTTCTCCATGGCTCTCATGGTGGTGGCTTGGCATCTGTCAGAATGGAGTTAATTCTACTGTTGCAGGAATCTCAGCAGGTATGTGGAGGAGTTTGATTTGTGAGTTCTCTGCGAAGGGTTGGTTGTAGGTTTTTGAACATTTTGTATTATTATTCAAATTTTCCTATTATAGTATATATATAGTTTTATTAGAAATGTAACAGTTTGCATTCTGTAAGGTAGAGGCTTCTTTTTTATTATTACTATTTTTTAGGAACTTGTGCTATCACTCTGTTTAAATATTTCTTGCTTGTTTTTAGGAACAGTCAGTACAGATACCATCCAGCTCTCTTCTAGAGCAAAGCTCCGTACCTCTCCTATTTGCTTGCACCGCTAGTGCCAAAACAGTGGTGGCTAATCCACTGTTACATCTTGGTAACTTAACTCATGATATATTACATGCCATAATAAACCTTGATTCACCGCCTCATCCAGAAACTCAGAATAACAAGGTGTGGTTCTGTTTTTGTTTTTGTTTTTTACAGAAGTTTGGATTTGTTGTTGTCATTGACCAGTTTGCTAAAGTCATGCATGAATGTTTTTCTGACAGTGTGATGTACTTTCCTGATATGTAACAAAACTAAACATTTTATCCTGTAATACTGATGTTGGACTAAAAGGGAGGCCCATCTACTTCAGATATTTGTCCAAGATAATTTGTGTTATGGAAAACACCACCAATGTCACTGTTGGCTTTGTTACAATACAATCATAATTTCTGTTATTTTAATGATAAACCATCTTCAATCTACACCCAAGTAGAATTAAATTTGGAAGTATAAAGATTGGTGAAGCGTAGCAAATTCTAAAGAAACATTTCTGTCAGCCAGTATTTATTTCTCACAGTAAAATGTTACTTATTTATCTTTTAATTTTATGTAAGATTTCTATTGTATTTAGACTGAGACTGGAATTAAGATTTAAAACTTTAGGTTAAATCTTTCCTGCCATTTTGTATGTGTTATATTTTACTGTGGTTTTATGGAGAATACCAGGGGATTGATTGCTCAATTCCTAATCTGTGGCTGATTTCAGAGAATACAGATAAATAAGTATTTATGAAAACAAACATACATAAATGTGTCTAAAAATACATGGAACATATATCAATTATGAGGAAAAAAAAAAGTTCAGTATGATACCAAGTAAATTGTGCATCAGAGAATTGTACAGAAAGTGTTCAACAACTAGGTTGTATTACGGTCTTTATGAAGCACGACATCTTTAATTCTGAGCCAACATGCTGTCTTAGGGTGTAATCACTCGTTGTTCAGTGATTTAAGATGGTTCTGTTTCTTAACAGAAGGCAGTGCAGCTATAACTGAGCTTTGATTTTGGGTAGTTTGGGTTTGTGAGTGCTTCCCATCCCTTTCATTGCAAAGTGAATTGACTTAGCTGAAAAGAATTTTGAATAGAAGGGGCCTTTGTTAGCGATTTTTGCCATCAGTGCTTGCATCTTCTACAGGAGTGTCCCTGTTGCAAGCCTGTATGCATTAAATACAATGATACTATTCACATTTCATCTTGGGTGTGATACATTCCATGAAACTTTGTCTTCCAGATATATGTAATGCATAACTTAGCAGCATCACTTTCTGCTTGTATCTACCAATGTCTTTGTGATGGCCACAGCTACAGGTAAGGTCTTTGAAAAACATTTTTTACTGAAAAGATTCTTTCACTACACTGATTGTACAATACACAGAGCACCAGGAGGCAGTACTGACATCTGTCTATGTTCAGTAAGGGTTATATCTTGATTAAATTTAAACCAGACAGGTGTTTTGTTTGTTTGTCTGTTTGTTTTGTTTTTGTTTTTTTATGTGACATTCTGCTTTACAGCTCATTTCAAGCAAATCAGTTTACTGGAACAGTTTATCAAACAGTGCTGTTAACTCAGCGCCATTCTCTAAGATCAACATTGGAAGAAACAGTGACTCCCAATACATCACCAGCTCAGTGGCCAGGTATGTACAGTTGTTTTGTTTCTATCCTCTTATGAAAAATTGTGGGGATGCACTGTAGGAGCATGTATATATGACCTTGACTTTCTAGTAGTATTTGTAACAAAATACTCATAAAAGCAAGTGATTACAGTTATTTTATGACTTGAACAATACTGCTTTCTCTTAATGAAAATTGCTAGCTGAGTTTCTTATTAAAGAGCCAATAAACTGAAAGTATCATGAAGCATTGTAGTGCAGAGGCTGTACTTGCTCTGCTGCAGGCAGTGTTTCAGTCTCACTATTCTGCTTTCTTACTCTTTCAAGATGTTTTCAAGTGTAGATTAGTGCTCCATTTCAGAATGATTGTAGCTTAGGTCTGGCTATTGTGATAACTCAAAACTATTGAAAATGAGAAGTTTTTAACAAATTACTTTCTGCTGCAGCTCTGAAACCTATTTAGCCCTTGTTAGGATGAAGCTACACTGGTCTCATTACAGAAAGTATAAGCTACATATAATCAATCTGTATGAGCTTCATTTTACAATAGTAACTTCAATTTGAGCATAACCAAGGCATACATTTTCAAATCATGTATTTTGTTTTCCTATATGAAATCTTTAAAGAAATATTAAATAAGCCTTTCTGAGAACTTCAGGAATTCTTTGTGTTTGGATATTAGGATATAGAATTAGGATGTCACTGTCTCCTGGACATTTCAGTTTCCTTTGAAATGGAATTTTGATCATGCAAACATGCAACTTTTTTGTATTTCAACAGGAATAACAGCTCTAGTACATCTCTTGAATTCTGCTGGTGAGGAAGCCCAACCAGGTCTTACTGTCTTACTTTGTGAAATTCTAACTGCGGTCTATTTGAGTCTGTTCATCCATGGCCTAGCAACACATTCTAGCAGTGAGTTGTACAGAATTATGGCTCATCCACTTAACAACAAAATGTGGTCTGCAATCTTTGGAGGAGGAGCTCACACACCTATCAGAGGACAGCAGCAATTAAAGACAAAAACTGGTATGTCTTTTTTGGAGGAGTAGGTGGGGGAGTGGGAGAGCTGCAATTATTCATTTTTCATTTTTTTGGAAAATGTTTTCATTACTGAAAGCTTAAGACTGATTTCATAAAATATTCTCTGTTCAACAGTGATTAAATCTGTGAATTAAAATAATCTGGAATTCTTAACAGATGTTCTGTAAAAGAGAGTAGGAAGCAGAAAAGCAGATGTGATATTTAATCACATTAGTTTTTAGTTAGTACAACTGCTGTAGTATGAGGGGGTTAAATTCATCTTAAATGGAAAATTTTCAATTCAATTTAAACCTAGTTTTTAATATTTATTTTAAAGCTATCCAGTTCTGTCCTAACGATAATATGTTCCCATTTTACAAACACAGTGTGTTTTCTCTCTTTGGCAGGTAGGCACTTCCCAATGCCTAGCCCACATCAGGTAGTAGTGTTCTCCATGGAATGTGTGGGGTTTTCGAAATCCCTTACTACCTTCAGTACTCATAGTCCTACCAAGTCTTCAGGCAAGATAATAGATTCAGTACTAGGCCTCTACATGCAGTTTGCTATGTGTGATTTTTATTTTTGCATATATAGAAAGACAGAAAAACTTCTGTTTGCAAGCCATGACATCAAAATTTAAAGCCATGTTCTGTAATTACAGCAGCAGTTCAATTGGACCTTTTACAAATAAAATTCCCAGTGCTGTAGTACTCTTACTGTACTTCCTTTGAAATAACTCTTAAATATGTATTTTTTTCCATGGTTTGGAATGATCAGAAGTGTTTCATATCTTTATTAGAGAGCTGCTTGTTTTGCTTCATGAATATAAGCATTATTATGCATGTGGACTTCCAAGTGTTCATTCTAAACATTACAAAGAAAAGGTACCTTGTTGCTATTCAGTTCTGGTATTTTGAGAACACTTTGGTTTTAAATTCTTTAGGTTTAATTTCAGAAAACTATCCACAATGAATTTTTGTAGTTGGTTTTGTACAGATTTCTGCTTTCTGACTCAGTTGCTCATAGTCTGACTTATCATACAGATGTCTAACATACAAAGAAAACAAAAAAAAGGACGACTTCATAAAAGTAAATTTCCTTGAACTATGATGGCTTCTTACATTGTATCTGAATATACATACATTTATGTATAATATACCCTGTAATATCTATAACTTGTATGTAGTATTATTGCCATTATATTGCATATACAAATTTCTCATGAACCTGCATTTAAGGAAACATGCATTTGGATGTTTAAATACAGATTTTCAGACATTTAGAAAAGTGCTTACCAGAGTAGCAATTCAGAGTAGTTGTCACTTTAGATTTGATCATAGTTTTCTCTGTGGCATTTTGTTAAGTATATTTGCCAAATCATAATTGCATAATTAGAAGGTATAGCTGACTTCTGTTGACAGTTTTAAGTGCCTTAGGTGGACAACTCTGTGCTGAGGTGTGTTAATGTTGTTATTCTTGTTTTAAAATTAATGTATTTGTCTTTACATAGCAAGATATTCTGAAAATTTCTACTATCCTATCTACTGCATATTTTTCTTAGAAATGAATGCTGACTGACTGATTACAGGATTAGTAAAACTGTTGCTGGAAGAGACAAGAAGCTGAAATTGAAAACTGAATGAAAGAATAATTTTGTAGAAACGATCAAACATTAGGCAAGGGTCCCATTAGGGCTGTGGAATCTTGGGAGTTATTGAACACCTGAATAAACAATGCTTTACCAGGTTGACCTAAGCCAGCCTTGTTTTGAACATGGCCTTCCAGAGATCTATTGCAATTCTACATGGTAGGAAATTGAGGTTTTGATCATTTATTCTTTCTCTGTGAAGCAGATGAGTCAGGTTAAAATCAGCTATGTTTTTGTAACTTTACTGAAAATCTCTTCAGCAATGAATGCTGCAGTGAACAATGCGAAGTGACTGTAGCACGTCGTTTAGACTTGATACAGAATTATGCATAACTAGAACAGTTTTTATATGTTTACTTTTAGATTTTCGTTACACACTTTCACTCTCAAATGGAGATCAAAAACCAAGAATTTTTGATACTAAGAATTCTAATAGGTTGACAATACAAAATCCTCTAGTCATACACATCCTGCATATGGCCCTTACTCCCTGATTTCGTTAATTCTGTGGCATTTCAATCTGAATGTGGTTGTTAATCTACAAATTTGAAACCAGTGTTAAGAGATAATAGTAATATGTACAATGTAACTGGCCAATAAAGTTGTCATGTGATTTTGCTTGTTCTCCCTTGTTTAAGTTGACCTGAGCATGCAGTCAGCTTCACAAGATATTTTCTTCCAATTAAATACAATCTCTTTGGATTTTTTTGTTGTTTTTTTAGGGTTTTTTTTTTTTTTTTTTTTTTTAATATATTTCACACACAAATAANTTTTTTTTTTTTTTTAAGATACTTCAGACACAAATTAAACAAAGGAAACAAATAAATAGGCCTGTCTTCTGTTCAGAATTAGTTAGTATGAAAAATATGATCTATTTCTTCTTTTACAGTAAAGACCAGAAATAGCATAGCAGTTTGAATACTTTTGGAGCTTCTTCACATTATACTTTTTGACCACATTTCTTTTTTCCTGTATTGCTACATATATTTCCTGTATTTTGACCATGTTAGCATTTGAGAATTTCTATTCTTACTTATGTCTTAAATCAGTGGATATATTACATTTTCTGAGATGCAGTTAACATCTGAAAAATAACCCTATTGCTTTTGAAATCTTATTTTCCACATAGTTTCTCTTCAAAACTGCCTCAAAACTTTTGTGTAAACTAAAATCTGTATAGAGGTGGTAAGTTTTCTAAAATCCAGATGTTTCCTAAAGAAAAGTTTAAATTTTGCTTTAACAGTTAGAAATCTATAGTTAAATTTCATATATTGAATTTTTCCATGCTGCAAGAGTACGTTAGAAACAAATCTTCTTCCAAACTGAATATTTTGCTAGTACACTTTATAGAATTAAATTAGCTATTTTCACTTTCAGGTGTAGATAAACAGTCAGAAATCTGATGACATGAGACTTTGCAAGTTTTTTTTCTCTGTTGATGATGCTAACACTCTGAACAATTGAAGTTGGAGCAGAAATATGATTCTGTAGTTGTTCTTCTATAGGAAAGAACGATAAACTATTGCTGTTGCTTTACTGTGGTAACTTGCTTAACATTCTACAGGTTTTGAGAAACAGATAGTTCTATTATGAGGATGTGCAGATAAAAATTTGTCCTTGGGTGGCTCAGTCTTGCCTTCATTTTTTTTCTCGTCGGATCCTCTAAATTCAGTTGTAGTTCTCACTTGTTTTTCACGAGCGCTTGCTCATGGCCTCCTACAAAACACACTACCATTACAGATTTCATGAATGATGGACTTAGAGTAACAGAGCTTATAAGCAAAAGATGAATTATTTTGTCAAGTTTTGCTTGGGCAGGTGTAAATGAGGAAAAGAAATCCTCAGAATTCTTAATCTGCTTTCTGTCCTTACTCTGAGGAAAATTTCATGCAACTTTTTAACAAAGCAAGTAACAAAAATAATTCAGCATTAGTGGGACTTCTTACTACTTTCTGCTTCAGTATAGACCTGAGTGTTATATTTGAGGGCAGTTGACAAGATGTTCAAGACTACCTGTTGTTCCTGAACGTGTACAAGTCTATGGGCCCCTATGACATGCATCTGTGTGTCCTGAAGAAACTAGCTGATGTAGTTTCCAAGCCACTATCCATCATATTGGAATAGTCATAGCTGTCAGGCATAGTCCTGCGTGACTAGAAAAAGGAAATGTCACTCCTGTTTTAGAGACAGGGAGAGAGGAAGACCCAGGGAACTGCAGGCCAGTGAGCCTCACCTCAGTGCTTGAGAAGATCATGGAATAGATCCTTCTGGAAACTATGTTAAGGCAAATGCAAACTGAGTCAGCCAGCATGGCTTTACCAAGGTTAAATGATGCTGATCTGATGTGGTGGTCTTCTGTAGTGAAGTGGTGGCATCAGCGGCCAAAGGAAAGGCAACTGGTGTTGTCTACTTAGACTTGTGCAAGGCCTTTGACATTGTCTCACACCACATCCTTATCTCTAAATTGAAGAGAAGTGGATTTGAAGGCTGGACTATTTGGTAGGTAGTGAGTTGGTTGGATGGTTGCAACCATAGAGTTGTGGTCAGTGTCTCTATATGCAGGTGATGAGTGGTGTTCCCCAGGGGACAGTCGTGGTACCAGTGCCTTCAGCATCTTTATCAGTGACATGGTTTGTAGGATCAGGTGTACTCCTAGTAAGTCTGCTGATCACACTAAGCTGTGCAGTGCAGCTGATATAATTCAAAGGGACCAGGACAGGTTTGAAAAGTGGGCCCATGAAAATGTAATGACATTCAGCAAGGCTAAATGCAGGGTGTAGTGCTTGGGTTGAGGCAATTCCAGTTATCTATATAGACTGGGAGAAGAACTCCTTGAGAACAGCCCTGTGGAGAAGGACTTAGGGGTTCTGTTGGACAAAAAGTTGGACATGAGACAGCATGCACTTGTAGCCCAGAAGGCCAGCAGTATCCTGGACTGCTATCAAGAGGGCTGAGCAACAGGGCAAGGGAAGTGATTGTCCTCCTCTACTCTGCTCCTGTGAGGTCCCATCTGGAGTATTGTGTCCAGCTCTGGGGTTCCCAGCACAGGAAAGACATGGAGCTATTGGTGCAAGTCCAGAGGATGACCATGAAGATGCTTAGAGGGCTGGAGCACCTTTGTTATAAAGAAAGATGAAGTCAGCTGGCCTTGTTTATGCTCCTACGGGGCTTCATTTGCAGCTTTCTAGTAGGGCAGATTATTAAAACAAGAGGGAAAACTAATTTTTAAGGAAGTGATAGGATAAGGGAGAATGGCCTTTATGGGGAAATTCTTCATTCAGAGAGTAAAGAGGTGCTAGAACAGGTTCCCCACAGGAGTTGTGAATACCCATCCCTGGAGATGTTCAAGGACAGGTTGGATAGTCACAGGGCAGCTTGATCTAGTGAATGGCAACCTTGTCTATGGTGAGGAGTTGGCACTAGATTGGCTTTAAGGTCCTATCCAATGCAAGCCATTCTGTGATCAGATAATCAATTTCACCAGCAGATTACAAACAACTCTGAGTGTCTTCAGTTTTATACTTTATCTCTGGGAATGGCTTCATCTCAGAACAGATAAAAGATGATTCGGGTTTTAATACCTTCTAGGTTGTGTATGGGCCTACAACAGCCATACTAAACTTCTAATGCAGAATTGCCTGTGATGTTAGTAATGGAAATGTTGATGTGAATGTGTTTCACTCTAGCTAAGAAGTTGAGTCTGTAGTATAGGCTTGTCTTTATACTACTTTGGATTACTGAGTGTTTCATTATTTGCACGACTTTCTGTTTTCTGTTGATGTTTGCCTTCTTGCTGTTTCTGACTTATTCTCAGTTCAGCCACCATTTAAAACAGAGTAGAAGTTTGTTTTGAAGTTTGCATTATGACAGTTTTCCTGGCTAAGTAGAAAAACCCTTAGATGATTAAAACAGGAAAGGTCTACAGAATATGTGCATGTCACACAACTATTTATTGTGCTCATCTAATTTTTTTCAAAGATTTGTGTTTACTGTTTACTCAATTGCCCAGATTTGAAGTTCCACATTATTTATATAATATCTTCAAAAATAACTGAGAGTTCAGTACATATTTGCAACTTTGCAATTAATTACTATGCATAAAATAGTGCAAAAATACAAAAAGAAAAGATATACAAAAAAACCCGACCAGTATACAGTCTTGGCATGTAGTAAACATTGTTTATTATATATAAATAATATATCTTGATTATTATAATCCTATGAAACTGAATAGATATTGGTACTGTCAAGTGCTAATTCATTAAATTCATCAACTTGGACTTAGATGTCTGAAGTCATGTGGGCAAGAGCTGTTATCCTTGAGGAAGCAGAATACAATGGTGAAAATATTAGAGTTTGTAACACTGCAAAGTGCAAATTTATTCCTAAGTTTGAAGACAGCAAAATTTATTACTGCAGATTTTTGCTTTCTCTTCCTAGAGAATTACAGAAATCTGCAAATGGCTTTATACCTAAGAAGATAGTTTCTTTGAGTTTTAGCAATGCTGATATTGTTGCTGCAGTCAAAGGTGATGCATGTTTAACAGTAGTACTACAATTTTTTTTTTCTGTTAAAGACTTTTTCTCAGTGTGCTGGAGTATTGATGCTTGATGCATGCACACAGTCTTCAATAAAGCACAGTATCTCTGACTTGCATGTTAGGGTCTTTTCAGAAATTGAAAAAGATCTGCATCTTAGCTCTTCTTGGAGGGATGGAAAGGGGGGGTCACATGGGCAACAGGTCTTCTGAATATTGTTGCATGTGTTAGATCTTTGCAGAAGTAAAAACATTTTACTTTTTGAATATAATCCAGCTTTCTTTAAAATACTACTTCAAGGTAATGACAATGGAGATAAATATTCCACAGTAAGAATATATTTAAAATATTTTTAGGTAGCAATACACAAGACATTGAAAAGTGAGTATAACTGGTAATCTCAAACTGCAAATGTTGAAGACTTAATGAATATGTTGTTTTTCTTAAATACCTTTATAATGCATAGAAATGAGGAAAAAAAGATTGTCATCAGTACTGTGTATTTCTAGCCATTTGAATGCATGTAATTCATTTTCCTTAAATATTCCATTTGCTTTTTGGAGTCCATGTTGAAAAACAATCTGCAAGCATATACTTTTTTATTTCTATAGCATGCAACACTTGCCCCTTATCTCTAAACCAAATGAGTGGATTTTGTGGTTGTTGGTTTTTTTTTGTTTTTTTTTTTAAGTGATTACTAATACTTCTTACAGAGTAATGCAGGTACCTACTCTTTGTTAGCTGACGAGCTTTTTTAAATAGTGAAAATGCATTGTGCTGCAGCTCTTATGTTACCTTTTAATACCGGTAATTGGATTTCAAATAATATCTACTACATATCTCTTATAGGAAAATGATGATAATGCCTTCAGCTTTTGTTACACATTATGTGGTACATAAATTATTTTTTACTTCTGCTGAAGTTATTTTTTATTGTCTTTAATATTACTTTCCTCAGAGTTGGCTTAGTTTCCGTTATGAGCATGGGAGTTTCAGATGTGCGACAGGTCTTTTTTCTTTTGTCCAGAGTGCTCAGCATTCTGTTTTTGAGTCATTGAAGTACTCATAATAGTTTTGAAGGAATTAATCTTTCAAGCATATATCAAGACTCTGAAGTCTCCTATGGTTAAACCACACAATTAAAAACAAACAAACAAACAAACAAACAAACAGAAGGCATAGGAAATAGGTTTTTTGTAGTAGCTCCTTCCAGACCTGCAGAGGGATGCTGGCTCTTTATGAACCATTTCTAACATTATTAAAAAGAGAAAGTAATATCAGAAGCTTCCATAGAAATTAGTTTTATGGCTCTAGTCAGCAGAAGGGAATAATCAAGGAAGTTGAAACATAAAACACAGTTTATGATTGTGATGTTCATTTTAGTGTATTCCAGTAAAGAAATTTAGCCTAATACATTAATGCTTGTAGTCAGTGATTTCTAATCATTCTGTCAGCTTTTTAATCCTACGTATTTGCTTGTGTCCAGACACTTCTTTTGCAGCTGAACAAGAAAAAGAATGAAGAGGGAGTAGGTGAATGGGTGCTTAAGTGCTGTGGTTCTTTCCAGTGATACTGCAGTTTTTATATCTTACCTGAAAAGAGGAGATTTTGAAATGCTTAAGAAAAGTATCAATGCTTAATATCCAGTTAAATAGATGTTGAAAGTTTGGGGAACTTCAGAATTCAGTTCAAAAATTATCTCTGGTTTTCATCTTAATATTTTAACTTTCTCTATGTATTGTATGTGTCTAATCAAAAATTGAAAGCGAATCTTACAATTAAGTAGGAAATAGATTTGAGTCCATTTTATCTGTAACTGAAGATGAATGAAGGCCTCCTTGTTAAATCTCCATGATTCTCTCCTGCCTTTCACTAGTTAAGTGTTCTTTAGAGCTGGAACTCTTAATTCATTGCCCAAAGCGGTAGCAGTGTGTATCATTCTTCTTCTATTGAATGAACTGAATACAATTCACCTACCGAGAAGCAGAATGATCTCAGGTTATCAGATGGTTTTGTTGGCTTCTTTTCAAGTAAGCTATTAGTTCTTCTGTGTTTTTGAAGTTGGTCTTGTGTTATTAACTGAGAAGTAGGAAGCCTCTGAAAACCTTGTTTTTTCATTCATTTCTGCTGTAACTGCATTAAGATTTTTCTGGTATTACACTCAATCCGTTACCTTGAGCACTGTAATCTTTGAGAATGAATGTCTTTAAAGAAATATCTCTTACATAGTGCTTGTTAGGATAGAAGTGAATCTTGGAGAAGTGAGCAGGTCTCTCAGCTCCTAGGAATTTGAGTACTGTTGCAGATAACTAGTTTTTCCAACTCTTCCCTGTTTAATAACGTATGTACTGGATTGTATTGCTTAAAATTTGACTTCTGTTGTTTATTAGAAAAATATGTTGTTAGGACAAGTAGATTTACTGGGATTGTACCATATAGGAAAATACAGACATCCTGCAGATGGAGCCATTGTTTGAAATTTGGACTAGGAGTGGCAAGTTCAAATATTATCACTACAGACTCTGAAAGACAAGATTATTGCCTTTAAAAAAACATAAAACAACTAACAAGCGACACAAAAATTCTGCACTGATCAATAATCAGCAGTACTTACCGAGGCAATCTATTTTTGTATCATGACCTGAGCCATTATGTTTGTCATCTTCGCTGGAGGAAGAAAGCTTCTAATGCAGTTCTGTGCATCATCTGCTGTGCTGTATTTTTTGTACTGCGGGCTGTTCCTTTCTGGCATTCTAGTTCTTCATTAGTTCTGCATATTTAAGGATTGACATTATCTATGCTTATTTGCTACAGAAACAAAGTAACTTATGAAAACTTTTGTAATGAGGAAGCTTTTTACTTTCAATTAAGAATCCCGTTATTGAAAGTGGCAGGTGGAGCAAACAGTTCTAACCAATTTGTGCTTTCTTCCCCTTTAGATGACGGAGAGAAACAGCAAAAACATCTCAAGCTTTCATCAAAAACTTCTTCAAAAGAGAATTCTCAGGCGGCCACCTTGCTATGGTTAGATCAAGAATCTCCATCTGACAAAGAAAGATTTATTCCTCCTGAGCTTAGTATTTGGGATTATTTCATTGCAAAGGTAATTGCTATTTTGAAAGTTTGAAGTCTTGCATTGCTTCTGTGATGGTGTTTTCTGCTTAGTCTTTATTCCATGTACCATTTTAGGTGTGTGATAAAAACCACCTATTGTTACTCCTTGTAGCTTTCTTTAATGCTACTGCTTTGAAATTGTTTTTTTCTCATATTATGTTATGAACAAAACTAACACTGATTTAGAGTACAGATGTCTAAGTAAATATGAGTTAGTTGTTCAGAGTGGAAATGTGACAATCACAGAACCACAGAATTATTAAGATTGGCAGGAGCTCCAGGTCCCTCTGGTCCAACCACACAGGAACACATACAGCAGGATGCCCTGGACAACATCAGACAGCTTTTGAAGATCTTCAAGAAGGGAGTCTCCACTGCCTCTATGAGCCACCTGTGCTGGTGCTCCATCACTTGCACAGTGAAAAAGTGCTTCCTGGTGTCCAGGGGGAACATCCTGTGTTCCAGTTTGTCCCCACTGCCACTTGTCCTGGCACTAAGCACCACAAAAAAGCCTGGCTCTATCCCTTTTGCACCTTCCTGTCAGGTATACCTGGATATTATATATGCAGAGGATCTCCCCTGAGCCTTCTCTTCTCCAGACCAAATAGTCCATGCTCTCTCAGCCTTTTGTCAAGGAAGAGATGCTTAAGCCTCCTGATCATCTTTTATGTCTCTTTCCATTATGTCCATGTCTCTCTTGAGAAGCTTTTTATCATTGTTGAAAGTGGGTGAAGTTAAATTGTTTACTTTATAGAAAACAAGTTACATTGCTTGGTGTTAAGTCTATTGTCTGAGGTCTTCCTGTGTAGAAAACTACATAAAATAATATGAAGTAGTACTATGCATTTCTATCATATATTAACTGTATCAGCAAAATAAATATATTAGCCATACTTCAGGAAGAAGGGCAAAAAAGAAATCACAAATGCTAGATAGCACAGTGTGACACTGGGGGTGGGCTTGTCATAAATATTGAAGTCTGTAAGCAGAGGATAGGATATTTTTATTCATTAGTCTTCTAAGCCCATGGATGATTTAGAGTGAGAGGGAATACAATGGTGGCTTTCGCTTCTCCCTGTCAGGAAGAAGCTTCTGTATAATACATATGTTTTATATTCCTGATGTGAAAGGAGAGGAAAACAAGAATCGGAAGAGTGTTAGGATTTTCATTTTCGGTATTAGAATTTTGAATAATATAAAAACTACAGTAAGCTTAGTTAAGAGGTACAAATTGCACATTACAATGTAGAATAAGATGGCATAGTTGCTATTTTATAAAATACTAAATATTACAGTCATTTATTTTTAAAAACATAATGTAAAACTAAATGCTGGCTAGGTGATACTTAAAGAACACTGTGTATTTTTAGCCTTTTCTTCCATCACAAAGTAGAGTGGAGTATGACTCAGAGGAGAGTCAGGAAAGTGGTGAAGATGATGATATTGATGGAGATGCATTTGCATCAAATTCACATAATCAAGAGCATTCTAATGCTAATTCATACAGGTGAGTAACTTTTACAATGCAAGTTGCTCTACAGTGGTTAAAAGTGCATTTTTGGCCATTTAGTTTTGAGATCATACACCTGTTACTTGATATTTCCTGGAAGTGTGTTAACTAAGCTAATTTTTCTCAGTGATTAGTTTACTGTTTAATACGTTGTAGAGTGGACTTTAAATGCAAAATGTGTATAATATCCTAAAACACTGTAATTATGCATAGTTTACTGTAAGGATAAAAAGCTTTAAGAAATCCTGTTAATGTATTAAAAAAAATCCTATTAGTAAATTACTTGTATTTTCTTACTAGTTGGTCACTGATGCGATTGGCAATGGTTCAGCTGGTACTTAACAACCTGAAGATTTTCTACCCTTTGGCTGGACATGATCTTTCAGGTAATAAGCGGCTGTTGTGTTTTTATTTTAAGTATTAGTCATGTATTAAGTATTAAATATGTTCTATTTTTAGTCTAAAAGTTCTTTTTTTATTTTCATAGCTTGGGACTAAATTGTTCTGATACTTTTTGTCATAGTGTTATATTTATGAAATAACATGGATGGTTAAGAGGAGTAGGTGAAGTTCAGCGTTTAGCAGGAATCTGTGCATACTTGTTCTTTTCTATGCCTCTTAGTCATGCAGAAGTGCTTACATTATTTTTATCTTGCTGGAATACTTACTTTTTTTTGTAATCCAAGTTGCAACATGCCTGCTCTTTGCTTAATTTGGGTTACCCTTGGAGAAAGCTATTCCTTTATCTAGCAGTGCTAGCACAAACCAGTTACTTTTTTTATACTTGGAAATATCAGGTTGAGGTTTGATTAAAGATTGCTTTTGGAGATATTTGAAATAAGTTTAAGTATTCAACTATGGGATTATCTATATCGTGCTTGTAAGGGAGTATTAAGGTTTTTATTATTATTTACTCATCTTTCTAGAGCTTCCAGTTAGTTCACCAGTATGCCATGCAGTTCTGAAAACACTACAGCGCTGGGAACAAGTCCTTCTCCGACGTCTTGAGCTATATGGTGGTCCACCTCAACATTATATTTCCATTCATGCTTCTGAGGATGCCCTTGCTGCTGGTCCTGCATTGCTAAGGCACAAAACTTTACTTGAGCCTACAAACACTCCATTCAGGCGAGTCCAGTTTTTATAAATGCTGTCTAATGAATGAAGTTTTAAGTAGTCAGCACATGTAATGGACCTAAACTTCAGTAGCAATGTCATGCCATTTTCTGTATCTGCTGTAATCTCTTGTTAAACTATGGGCACAATTCAGAATCTATGCATGTCTGGTCAAAAGCAAGATTAGAAAAAGCATTCAGAGTTTCTAATTATTTTTTTTAACTAGTAACTATGTAGTATAACTATGATGGACAAGGAACTCCAAATTTCCCTTGAGAAATGATCATTAAAGATAAATGACAATTAATTAAAATTTAATTCAGTTATTAAATAATTGTCCCACCATTGGAAGGAATAACATTGTTATCAGTATCTTCTAGATTCAAAGAAATATTTATTATAATACCATGACTGTGAAGTCCATGTGCGACATGTTCTATCAGAAGAATATTCTCAGTTTCTTAAATAGTCTCTTTTCAAATATATCCCTGTTGCTTCCATTTTACTTTCACCTTTATTTTCAGAATCAACAGTCCAGTTGTCTGTTGTGGAGCACTTGATGCTTATCATGCTTTACTGACTTGAGCTGATTGAAAAGAAATAGCTTGACATATATGTGCTGCCTGGCATTGTTTTAAAATCACAATCAAAACTTATTGAAGGTTTCATGGATTTGGCCTGCCATAAGCAAGTCTATTTATATTTACAAGTTTTACTTTGTTGTACAGTTTCCAGAGATAAACATCCGTTTTTGAAGACAGATCAGAGTTAAAATCCTTTTCATTTTCTTATTTTACTAAAACTTCTCAGATGTTTTAGGTGTTACACAATTATGGGTATGTTCGTAGGAGGAAGTGTTAAGTCATTCACTGTTCTTGTATTAGAAGCACTAATTGTCAATAAGCAGAAAAGATCCATATGATAAAGAGTGGAGTGGCCTAAGAAATAATACTGCGTTGAGCTTACTTTTCTGTAATCTCATAGATTTTTCTCAGTTGGCCCAGGATAGGTGGTGAAAATGCTGCATGTTCTTTTCTTCTTCTTACTCTCTCATGTAGATTTATCAAGAAGACAGTACATTGATGTTTGTGGATAAGTGTGTGCTAGTTTTGACAGCTGTAGTTTTGCCTTAACATTTCTTCTGACTGTAATCTGATTAGGATACAAGTTACTTCAATGTCTCTAGTAAAAGCAAGATGCAAATATTTATTTCAACTTTTCCCTATAGGTCTAACAGCCATGTGGCCTTATCTGTGAAGAGGCTCTGGCAGTACTTGGTTAAACAGGAAGAAGTCCAGGAAACCTTTATCAGAAATATTTTTACAAAGAAGCGATGCTTAAATGAGGTTGGTATGGCATTTAGGGTATGTAAAATTTTTGGTTTATGAGCTTTTAGTGAACTTATCTGGCTGACTTGTTTGCTTTCTAGAGCATGAATGAATAGTAAGGCTGTGACTAAATCTGCCGTATTTCTAACTAAAAGATTGGTTTCCATTGTTTCATTGAAAACAGTAACAGTTGGTCTTTGACTGTAGATTGACTGATTAGAACTTCACTGCAGTCGGCATCTTTGTTTATATCAGTATAAAAGTTGACTCAAAAGAATGACAAACATTTAAGGGATCAAAAACATTAACCAAACCTGAGTTTGAATTTATCCCTACTGCGGTCATCCTAGATATACCCACTGGTTTCTTTCGTGTTATTATTCATATTTATTTATTTTTTTTAAGTAATGTTATCAAGTAATATTTCTATCTCTGATAAATTTTTCCAGTATCTTGCTGAGCTTGAGGTGTCAGACTCAGATAAATGTGTTGAAGCTGTGGTTCCATAATGGAGTTCTGTTGGGTTTTCCCCTCTTCAGTTTTTTTTTTTTTTTTTTTCTTACTGATCCCTACTCCCAGTGTTTCACAAGAAATACTTTGTTTCATTTAAAAAAACAAAACCAAAAAATATACCATTAGGTAACAGAACCAGAGGAGAAAGAGGCAGAGCAGGTAAGAGCAAACCACAGCATGCAGGACAAAGGTTATTCATAACTAATAAAGCCATGGTAACAAAGAGTTCTGTATGAGTTAATCTTTGTCCTGATGCAGCTATAATATCTTACGTGGGTGCTCGTGTTGAAGCTAATTGTTCAGTACAGATTGCAGTAGAAAGGAAAGTTGTTCTTTTTTGCCATGTTTAAAGATGCACCGTTTCTGATAATGTCGTGCATTAATGCAGCTGTGTTGCTATGCTGTATGGGAAGGTATTCTGGAGTACTTCAGATGTACTTTATATGT
Source organism: Odontophorus gujanensis (assembly GCA_013399175.1). Lineage (NCBI taxonomy): Eukaryota > Metazoa > Chordata > Aves > Galliformes > Odontophoridae > Odontophorus > Odontophorus gujanensis. The sequence goes on along the minus strand of VXAB01007389.1, from coordinate 16,939 downwards.
TTCTAATCAAGATCACTGACAGCTTTACACGGCATACGTTTGTTACCTTTATTTTCTGTCTTCATGTAACTAACAATAAGTGGAGACTACCTATATTGCAATAAATAAGACTTCTGAGATGACATTGCTATTGCAGTATAGGTAAATTGATGTCCTCCACACTGAATATAAAGCGAGAGAATATAAACTTGAGGATTACTACTGCTGTATAACAATGTATGTAAGTGAAGTGCATATGTATGTGAACACACTATTATGCTTTAATTGTTCTTTGTTGGGTTAAACAATAAGAAATTAAGGATTTCCTTAATACCTAGCATATTATGTCTTATCTTTGCTCTCTATTCTGTGCTTGTTCTTTCCTTGATGAAGTCATTAGTGGATCATAATGAAACCTTGAAAAATTCTGTTGTGGAGGAGCCCATCATCAATAAGGTACAAAGCACTAATGATCAAATTAATTGGACCATACATCGTTATGAAGTCTTTCCTTTTCAAAATAGTGTTGATACACCTTAAAAAAAATTACTGACACCCCAAATGATCTGAAGAAATCAGTTTTGGAAGATATTGAATTACACTGGTTATCTTACATTTGGTTTCTAATAAGTTTCGTATCTTAAAAAACCAAGATGAAACAACCAAGTAAGAACAGTACAAATTATTAAATTGCATAGCTACAAAGAGCTGAAGTTGTGCATTTTCCAAGTGACTTGAAAAAATCCATAGCAGTGTGGGAAGGAGTATGCAGGAGCTTTTTACCTGTAACTGAAACTGAAATAGCCACTCAAAAGTAACAGTGATACACTGAAAATAAAGCCGTATTTATTATCATAATCATAGTTTGATATTGAAAAATTCTGATGAGTCTTAGTTTCAAGACCGGAGTAAATGAGCCCATTTAGGTGTCTTGGAAGACTGGTACAAGAGACTACAAAAGTTATAATACTATGCCTTCAAATACAATTAGAAACAGTGTATTCTTAAGATTTTCTCAAACAAATAACTGGTAGGAGGACAACAATGAGAACATGTTGTGATGTCCTTGGGCTCTATCATTATTATTGTTTATATGATAAAACAGTTTCAGTAAGCAGATCATAGGAACTGACTGAGAACAGTATCTTCATTTTTTGAAGATTTGCTCACTGCGTGAGATGATGTTTTTGGACCTCTTTATAACTGCAGTTTTGTGCAGTTTTATATATGTAAGATGACCAGAATGTTGATTTTTATTTTTTATTAGAAGGTACGGTACTCTGATATAAATCAGCTACTGCTGTTTCCCAAACCTTGAAAAAAATTATTTGACGTTCTTTGACAGCACTGTCTTGCTGTTTTTCAAATAAAATATCCATGGGTAAATCTTTTAAAGACCAGTGAACTAAGGAACTGAGAGGTAAGTAGTTCTGGAATAACTGTTTCTTTCTGGAGAACGTACAGAATCTTATATTAGTAATTGAGGTTTCCATTTTTCTGTTACCATCTCTCCTTTTGTGTTTTTTCTACAGGAGACTAGGAGTCTGTAGTCTGTCAGTTTAATCCATGCAATGCCAAACTATTCAGTTTTGAACAAGAGTTCTGATAGAGATGCATCGTAGAATTTTATTGTATGCTGGCACATACTTGGGTGCATTTCTAAAATGAGAAAAGATGAACAAGGGTAGCGTTACGTAATGTAATATTAGATCGCATGAAAAATAAAACAAAAAACAACTTGATAATAAAATTTTTCTTAATAGCTACTGTTTTGTGGTAACGGAATGTACCGTTCCCCTTAGCAAGTTCATGTAATTATGGAGAATGTGTCAGTTGAGAAACTTCATTTATACTTTCCTGTTCAGAATTGTGTCTGCATCTACTTCCAGACTGTTCTGTCAGTCCTAGTGCTAAAAGTAAATATTGAGTACATCAAGACTCAGTTAGTACTTGACAACTCCAAATGTTCAAGCCTCTCAGGTTTTCTGCTTCCCTGAAAAACTTGAGAATGAACATGGTATTATTACTTATGTTAAATCTTCTTTTTACTGCTTGGGCAATCTCAACATGGCAACAGGAAGCTAAATTATTGCACAGAGAGAAGATTTACTGCAGTAACTACATCTTACTGTTATAGTTTTTTAGAATTAAAATTGAGGAAAAAGTAGGAAAATTCATATGATGTAGTTCTTAGTCTTTATAATTCCAGAGTGTGGTAATAGGACAAGGTGAAATGGTTATAAACTGATGCATAGGATGTTCCATACAAATGCGTGTGGGAACTTCTTCACAGTGCAGTGATGGAGCACTGGCACAGGCTGCACAGAGAGGTGGTGGAGTCTCCTTCTCTGGAGACGTTTAAGACCCAACGGGATACCTGCCTGTGCAGCCTGGGCTAGGGAGCTGCTTTGGCAGGGGGGATGGACTCGATGATCTGTGGAGATCCCTTCTGAACCCCTACGATTCTGTGATTCTGTGAAAAAAGGCAATCTCGTGTTGATATTTTTTTTTTCAGTTTTCTCATTTTAATATGATTTACTTTTTAAATACAGATTGAAACAGATTTTGGATACCCAGGAGGCAAGGCAAGAATAATTCATAAAGAGTCTGACATTATTACTGCTTTTGCAGTCAATAAGGTGAGTATAAAGCAGGTAGGATCACCTGTTTTATCTGTTTGTGTTGTTTTTCTACTAGTTGAACACGTGGTAGTGTGAATAGGTGGTATTTCTTTGTAAGCTATCCTGATACAGCCTGAATTTTTAGTGCTTCCTTCTCTAAAACAGTTCGTAATTATCTTACCGTAGTTAAACAATTATATTGGTAATTTATTTTCCTTTTTTTATTGTAGAAAGGATAGAGGCAATTTTTCTTTAAGCTTGTAAGTAGGAGTGTTTATTGTCTTCGGCAAAGAGCGAAGGAGGAAAAAAGACCATTACTCCTGTTTAACTACTTAAGCTTTAAATTGAAGAATGAAGGGGAAACAGGTTGTAAGCATTGTAACATACAATATGAGATAGTTGAGTCTTCATTATCCTCGAAGAGATGCGAGGAGAAACAGTAGCTGGTTGAGTGATACAAAATACAAATTATGTGTTTTGCTGTCCCATAAGCTTCCAAGTTTAGCTAGTTTGTAGGCATAAATGTTTTCTATTTTATATGGATTAAGTGTGTAGTTTTCTTATGACTGTACAAAAGCCAGCATCTGAGTTGTCCTTTTGTAGCTTTTTTTTCTTTGCGTGTGACTTTTTTCAGGCAAATCGGAACTGCATTGCAATAGCATCAAGTCACGACATTCAAGAATTAGATGTTTCTGCAATACTGGCTACACAGATCTACACCTGGGTTGATGATGATGTGGAAATAGAAAATAAAGGGTATACTTTTTATATTTCCAACATCACAGCTTGACTCTGCCTAAATAATTGTATCAAAGCACAGTATTTAGTGTTGTTTGCAATCTAACTTATAATGTTATTTCATTTATAGGGCTGATGATTTCTTAGTTATACATGCTCGTGATGATCTGGTGAATGTTCAGGGAACCACTCCTTATACTCACAGTAATCCTGGCACACCCATTAATATGCCTTGGCTTGGTAGCACGCAAACTGGCAGGGGTGCATCTGTGGTAAGTCACTTTTGAAAGATTAGACTTATACAGTCCGTCTTTCTACTTTTCTTTGCTCACTGTTGCTGATTATATCTTATAATTAGCTAGTAAAAATAAATGTTGCTTTTTAAATTTTTTTTTACTATTGTTTAGTAATTTTTTTTTACTTTTTTTTTAATAATAACGCAATTAATAAGCTATGTATGCATGTAATTTAATATACACCAAATAAGGAAGCAGAAGTTTTACTAAACCATTTAATTTTTTTACTTAAAAATCAAGGTTGAGTGGAGAAGTTACAGCTTACATTGTTGCTTTTTAAATGAGCTGAAGCTAAATGCAGTTTCTAAGGAGCATAAATTCAGGAGATGTCAGAAGATCAATTGATAGAGATTGGCTTGAAATGCTTGTGTAAACTATCAAGGTGGCTTTTAGTTTAACCAGAATCTGATCTTTCATTCTGGGTTCTGCAGTATTCCAGCTATCATTTTAAAGTAAATACCAGCTTCTACTCTGGTATACACTGTAGGCCCCCTTCTAGAAAGGATACTGAGTGAACTCCGAAAGCAGATTTCATAGGCAGGACGGAGGCTTCCAGTGAAGTGAATTAAACTCTGGAATTGAGCAAATTAAACTTGGGAAAACGGGAGGTTTCTGGTTTCAGAAGAAAAATAAGGAAGGCAATGTTGCAGAAATAGGACCAGTGACAGATGTTGTGTGTAATTTGAGCTATATATGGCTAACTTTAAACAATGTTGTGGGGTTTTTTTAACTCAGAAGCTGCAGTCAGCTCTGTCTTCTTTTCTTTGAAGAACTGTGTGGCTTTGCATATAAACTTTGCTTAGTAGTTCTATTAAATTTGGCCATTTGTCTGATTAATGTTTTTTTACAGGAGGTAATCAGTTTCATTATTTGCCATTTATAAAATAAACAGAGTTGAATATTTTTATACGTAGATACTCTACCTGGAATAAACCGTGTCTCTGAGCAAAAAGATACTATCTCAGATTTAGTCCTGTTCAAATGCTAATTCTAGTCTGACTACTGACATATTTAACTTGGTCCTGTGCACACTTACCTAGGTCCTGTGCAGTATAGATGCTCTGTAATAATGCAGGCCTGATGAAGTCACCAGGAAAATGCTTACATGGAGCCACTTAACTGGACTGAAGTGGTCTTACCAGACACCTTTATCCCTCAGCCTGTCTGAACATAAAGGTGGAGCTAGCCTGGATAGCTGAATGCACTGCATCTCATGACTTGGCTGCACTTTGCAGCATTTTACAACTCAGAGCAGGCTGATAACTGTGGTAGAATGAAATAGCCATATGTTATTTTTTTATTTATATAGACAGTTTAGTTTGAATGTTAGGAGGAGTGAATAAGGAATGAGCATTGAAACAATGCTGTACAATACCAACATCTCTGCCTTGTATTTGGAAGCTGCTTATCCCAGTTACCAGTTTTCCAGCTCTGATGACATAAATCAGGTGTCATCTACAACTATTCCTGGAAAATTTGCTGCTTTCTCCTCTCAATTCCATACGTATGTATATATACATGTATATGCATATGTGTGTATATACAGTTTGTGTGCCTGTTTCTCAACAAACAAATTACATAATCTATTAATGCAAACTGTTCTTTTATAGCTTTCTGTTTTATATGTTGCAAAACTTTCTTTCCTGAAGATACCTGTCTATGCTTCTGTTGAATGCATTTGTTGTTAAAGTTTGGACCTAAGTTTTGGTTGGCGTTCTGTTTGACTCTGGCAGAGGAATAGAGAACCAACCAGAGAATGCAGCCACACCTGCCCTGTAGGGAGGGGTTACAAAGGTACTGAATGAAGGACAAAGTAAATGAAGGAAGATATAGGGATTCTTGGGAGAAAATGGTGTTACTGAAATCTGGAGGAAAGTCAACTTCACCAAAGAAAACATCCTGTTGCTACTGTTTGGTACTTTGTTCCTTCACATACTGCTTTTGATCTTTGTTCCCATCTTTACTTTTCCATGATTTACAACTCATTTAGTAGATCCATAGCCTTCTGTTCCTGACTTTTACTGTCTTTTTAGTCATGTTATCTTTGGTTCATTTCCATCAACAAAGGAAACTAACTTAATTAACTACATTTTATTAACTCTGAGGTTTTTTTGTTATTATTCTTCACTGTTTCTTCTTATTCAGCTCCTACAAGGTAAGTGAGGAGGCTCACTACTAGATTCTTCAGTAGAGTGTGTTTACACAGTTCCTTCAGTAGAGGTTTCAAAGAGAACACTGAACTAATAGTACATACTGTCAACTTCATTAAAACTTGGTGTTTTGTTCAACAGCTTGTCTTTCAAGCTGGTATGACTGGCACCAATATTTGTTACAGTTTATTAACCAAAGGTAAATGTTGTAATTTTTTTATTCTTCAGTCACCAAGCACCCAACTTCAGCCATGAGCTGCTGTTAAAGGGGAAACAGAGCTAGCAGTATGAAGAGTTAGTTATACTAATAGTTCAAATATATGCATTTGTCTTCTAAATTGGAGGTGCTGTACCAGAGATTTGTGTTAGCATGGTCTTTCAGACATGTCTCTGTAAGCTTGCTTTTAAAAAATACAAGAAAGAAAGAAAAATACCGCATAGATTTGGGGATAGTAGTATTTATTTGTATTTTAAGTAAGAAGCTTACCATTGACTTCTTGGTTGAAGTTATCATCTGTAAAGCAATTTAGCCTTTTTATTTTGGTGAAGTAATAGAATAAGCCTGAGAAACTTAAAAATTGCTTTCTTACTTAAATAAAGAAACAATGAATTTGGAGAGCAAAGTATTTGATTGGAATACACACTATTATATGAAGAGTATTGTCTTCTAACGTCTTGTCTTATAACCTAATAGGTTGCTTTAGTCACCATTATTTTGCCAGACCTTTTAATTTTTCTTTTGATTTGTGATTTTAAGTAATTATAGGAAAAAGAAAAAAGAAAAAACCTCATATTTGAAAAGCTTGTCTTTATGTTTTGCTTTATCTTCTGGAAGGTGTTCTGAAATAAATCTGAGTGACTGAGAGGCATAAGGCCTTCCTTTAAACAAATATCAAGGCATGGGGAACTGAATGATCTGAATCCGCTTCCAAAATATAATCAAAGGATTAGAAGGATTGCAATTATCCTACTAATTGAAACAATCAACAGAGAAAACAAACAACAAAACAAACCAACAATAAAGTCCATTACAAAACAAAACAAAAAAAGAAATAATAAATAAAGACAAGAAATGAAAGAATGAAGGCTTAATTTTGACATACAGTAGTAGAGAGAAAAGAAGGGAAGAGGCATGCACGGAAAATCAAGATGCATTTCCCTGATGAAAAATCCGCACATTGTCTTTGCAGCTATAGGATTTTGTGGATTGCACTTCTCACGTAATTTGATGGCTTTTTAATCTTAATTGTCTAATGTCTCCAGTCCTTTTCATGTATTGAACTCCTGACAGTGAGGGATTAAACCAATATGGAAAAACTGTGTATCTTACTCAAAGAAAAGCCATGAGATTTATGAACAAAAGTGTTGAATTCAGGAAGTGAATTCAATTTAGGAGCAAAAGTTTTGGAACTTAGGAATAAAAGAAAAATCTATTGAAGAGTACTTGCAAAATTATTAAATGCTTTTAAATAATACTAGAATTTCACAGTTTTTACTGGTATTTTGCTTATTCTAGAAGGCCTCAAACAGTAATAAATAAATAAGTTACTTTTCAATCAAATGACAGTACATTAACTAGACTTGAACTAATATATTCCCTCCTATTTTTTTACTTCTGTTAAAGTTTGTTTACCTCTTTCTTTACATGCTTCTGCCTCTCTCTTGCTTATCTTACAATATTCAGGAATATTCCAATAAATTTAATGGAATCAGAAAGGAATTGGCAAGAAAAGAGGTAAGACTGCAGCCTAAGAAGTGTTTTTATTTGGATCCATAAGTCTCTGAAGCAAAAAACTAATATTTACCATGACACATAAAGCTGCAAAAGTATTAACATCTATGCTAGTCTTGGAAGAAATTGTCTTCTGAATTTCTAAAAGCAGTACTTGCTTTCAGTAGGAATTCTGATAGGAAACAAATTATCTGATATGGTTATTATTCAAATACAAAGCTTTTGTTAGGTGGTACTGTGTAATTGTTTTCTGTTGTTTTGTTTATTGAACAGATGCTCAAGAAAGCTATTAATAATGTCAGAAGAATGGCTTCTCATCCAACATTACCATATTGTAAGTTCAGCTTTGTGCATCTTTAACTGAAGATTGTATATTGTAGAATAGCCTTTGCAAATAGTGATTGTTTTTTTAAACCAAATGAATATTGTTTTCCTTTACTTCGACTTGCATGAAAGATAGAAGGATAAAGCTGTAGTATTGGTATCTCTAAATAATTTCCTATTTCCATGCCATCTCAATACAATTCTTAAGTAATAAGTATGTGCAGCTCAATAAGGTGTGAATAGCATGGATTTAAGCTTCATTGATACCTGATAATTCCAGAGTATGCTAGGTACTGTACTGTGGCTTTAGCAATTTTGAAGCTTGTGTGTGCTGGTATGAGTCTTCCTGAAGTTTTAGAAGAAATCTTCCTGCTGATGTGAAAGGTCAGTTAACTGTTTTCTATTGCAGATCTGACGGGTGCTCAAGATGGCAGTGTAAGAATGTTTGAATGGGGTCATGCACAGCAAATCACATGTTTTCGGTCTGGTGGCAACTCAAGGATAACTCGAATGAGGTTCAATTATCAAGGAAATAAGGTAACTGACAGAATGCTTTGTATTTACTTTATTCTTACAATCAAACAGAAAGTTGTGAATTAACTGACATACCATTTTCTCCAAATTCAGAGGAGTTTCTCTGAATTGTGAGAGATATTTTCTGTGTAACAAATACATGCATATTTACAATTTATACCTCATTTCAGTTTGGAGTTGTTGATGCTGATGGATATATAAGTTTATACCAAACAAACTGGAAATGTTGCCCACTTACAGGAACTTCACCAAAACCCTATTTGGTAAGTGGAAAACTAAATTTGCTTCCATAAAATTCTGCTGTGCTTTTTTATTTTCTTACATCTTTAGACGTGTTAGAATTGGGCAGAGATTGTCCTGATAACCAGTATTAATCAAGATTTAATAACACATTGTTGCCAGTCTTTAATCTATTTCAGATTCAAATAGATTACAGAATTCTCATCATACCATTAAAGCTGGAGAGTAGAAAATGCAGTGTCATAGCTGAAATAACCTTAATGTTCCATGAGAATTATCAGTAATTGTCAGCTGTGAATTAAACATCAGTAAACCAGGGCTGCAGATACACTGCCCTGAAAAATCAGCAGTATCAGAAGGCAAGCATGTAGTCTCCTGTGTTCTTGTTGTATTCAAAGCAACCCATGTTCCTGTGCAGGTTTAAGCTTTCATATTGATAGAAAATCTGTGTCTTTTTAATTAATTGTTTATAAACTGCCATTTTTCAGACCTGGCAGTGTCATAACAAAACAGCCAATGACTTTGTTTTCATCAGTTCATCATCTTTGATAGCTACAGCTGGATTGTCTTCCGACAACAGGTAAGAACTTACTAACTCCTGCTCTCATAATATATAAAAATAATATGGTGTCCTTTCCCAGGTCCAGCTTCAGCTTTCTGTTGATTCTTCTTAGACAATTTAAGAGTGATGTTTATACTTCCACCATATTTCTTCTTTTGGGGTACTGTAATGTTTGCACCTGTATTTGCACGCTAAAGTTGATCCTATAGAGAAGCACAAAACCTCTGTTCATGTTTCCTATTAGGCTATCTTAAAGTATTTATTTACAGATTTAGGGACACTTGCATAGCTCTTCAGGAAACATTTAAAATAAGTTTGGATCAAGAAATAGCAAGAACTGCTAACATTCAGATGAATTCAGCTACAAAGGCTTGTAGTCTCAATATGAACCCATTAATAGATTAACCAGTAGTGGGAAGGTTGGTGTGTGTGTAACTATGAAAATTATTTACAGTCTGCTCAAAAAGAGTAATTTTGAAAGCTTGTTTACAGTGCTTTATGCTTGAAACAATTTTCCTAGGGTTCCTATGACTTCATTCAAGTACTGAAAATACTTGATAACATTACTCATTTAATTAAAACTTTTTCTTTCCCCATACTTAATTAAAACTTCTTTTTTTTCCATGCAGAAATATTTGTCTTTGGGATACTTTAGTTTCCCCTACAAATAGTTTGGTGCATGGTAAGTAAAATACAGCAAGGAAAATATTTGATCAGTGTTGAAAAAAAAAAAGTGTTTCTGTACTCATGGCAATGTTATTGGAAGTAATTCAATATGAACAGTAAAACAGTTTTCATCATCCTACATCAGCAGTAATCTAAAAAGAAGCTCATGAGAAATGATACAAGGTTATCTATAAATGACTTCTTGCCCTTCCTTATATCTTTGTACCATGAGTGCAATCCTTGAAAACCAGATATCCATAACTTCAGTCTATTTTTAAAGATGGAGTAAGTCCTGTTTATTGTGATTAGCATATTCAGAAGACAGTAGCTATAAATCTGTGAAGACTGCCGTTTTTAACAGACTTAAGACTGCATGGATATGCATCCATACTCTAGCTCCAGGTTCCTGTGGTTGTCTTTACTTAAGCCAGAGAAGCTCCACTCAATACTAACAGTATCATAAAGATAGCATTAGACTTTTCCAGATCTACTTGGAGAATATGAATGCTTACGAACTGTTACGTATTTCACTGCCTCTGAAAATGCTGCCTTCAAAAAGCCATAGTTAAGAAATTCTCTGAACTTACAGTCCTCTGAAGTTAAGTACATGAATAAATGCACAAGATTTCCTAGGAAATAGACATTGATTTTTTTCTTAATGAATAGGTTTGGCAGTGTACAAACAAGATCTCATAATCAGATAGTTATTTTCAGAGTGTAATTTTTAAAGATGCACTTAGTGCTATGTCTTTTAAACAGTGCATTTTTGCTTTCAAAGTTTGTCCAGTTCTATGTCAGTTTTACCTTATGTATGGTGCCAAATACACTGTGGAATGTTTTAAATGCTTTCTGCACCTGTAAACAACTGCTTCTGTAAGTATGCTTCTTCAGATATAGTAAATATTTAAGGGGGTTGCACTGATTTTATTACTACTACTTTGATGCAGTGAAAAAGAACTAAATTTGAGTAGCTGAAACACAGACTTAGGCTTAGAGAGTCAAGTTGAGAACTCCTTGTAATTAAGGTTTGAATACTTAGGCTTACCTGTGCAGTGCATGAAATTTCTAAACACAGCTTTAGAGAATCCTCTGAACTCTTAAGTACAGATAAATATGATGCATATTAGGATTTATAGCACCTAGTCTCAGATATGCTGAATTTTGTTCTGATAACTGTAATCTTTTACTAATTCTGCTAATTTGGAGTAGCAGACATACCCAAATAAATTTGTAAAATGGGAAATTTAAAATAGTAAGCAGAAACTGCTGTCAAAATATATCTGGTAATTCAGGAGGAAGTTTTGTATAGGAAGCATGCCTTGAAATAAGAATTATTAAGAAGTTTGAAAAGAACGTGTTTCTGGTCAAGGCGTAATAGTTTATAGGGTTAAGAAGGATACTTTTCCTGTACATATAGTAACTTCCTCATTTGTCTGATATGAGCTTGGGTTTGCATATATATGGTACTGCATGAAGTTAACAGATAGTGGTCAGTTGGACTACAGCTTCATAGCCATTGTTTTTACCATCTTGAACTTTAGAAACTGATGGCAAATTAATGCTAGTGCAATGTGTTTATTTAAATAACTTTGCTTTGGCTTTCAGCTTTTATCTGTCATGATAGTGGAGCAACAGTTCTAGCATATGCTCCAAAACATCAGCTATTAATCTCTGGAGGGAGGAGAGGCTTTACGTGTATAATTGACCTTCGCCAAAAGCAGCAGCAGCAGTTACTCCAAAGTCATGATTCTCAAGTCAAAGCAATTGCTGTCGATCCCACAGAAGAGTATTTTGTCACAGGATCTGCTGAAGGCAACATAAAGGTATTAATGGGAGAAAGGGAGCAAAGAGGTGAAGATCATGGTATTGTGTAAACTTAAAAATAAAAACAATAATGAAACCCACATGTAAAACCCTACTGCACAGAAGTGTGGAATGACCAGATGTCAACATTCTGCAGTTCTTCTCAGCCCTGACTTTCACATATACGTATCATCAAATGTTATTCTTACCTCACAGTCCTCTTTAGTTAATATTACCTTAGTCATCCTACATATACGTATAATTGAAAATGAATATTAATTTTCTGTTACCACGTCATTACTGATTGCTACATACCTTTTCTTTCATACTTAGTGTTAGAAAGATCAACACAAAATGTACTCTGGTTCAATTTTTCCACAGTTCATCACTTGTGAGCTTTAAGGTTGTGGTAATTATTATGACAGAAGATTGATGTTTTGATGCTTTTTCAGGTATGGAGTCTGTCTACATTTAATCTTCTACACACTTTCATCAATGAGCATGCTCGACAGTCTCTCTTCAGAAACATTGGGACAGGAGTCATGCAAATTGAGACAGGACCAGCAAATCACATATTCTCCTGTGGTGCTGATGGGACGGTAAAGATGAGAGTCTTACCTGATAGATTCAGCCCATTTAATGAAGTGTTAAAAAATGATGTGAAATTTATGATGTAATATTTTTTCTCATTAGTGTGTAACATTTACCTTCTGCCATCCCTGAAAATACTTTTCCTGAAACTACTCAACAAACCAGATATACAGTGATAATTTGTGCCACAAAAATGCTTTTTTTTTTCTTTTGTATTTATTACTTAGATCTTTTAGTCACTTCAGATTCTAATTGTTGCCTAAAATATATAAACGACTCTGAATTATCTGTTTATAATATACTTAAGATGTTTCTGAGGTGGTTTACTCTTCCTTATAGGTAGTTATGTTCCTGCCTGGAGTGTACCATCTGGACACAGTCTCTGTGTTCAACACCTGGCCTTTTTCTGAAAGTAGGTCCAGATGGGAACCTTAGATAATGTAATTCTCTCACTGTGGCAACCTTAGCTGTATCTCTACTTGTGTAGTTGGCCTACAATAAAAATTTATACTATGTCTGGAAAAGAAGCAGTCTATTTTAGTAGAAACTCCTACTGTATGAGAAATCGGCCGTGCAGACATTAATGTGAGCCACTGTCTGTCTCCATTCCTGGAATCCAGGCTGTTTACCTCCTTAACTCACTCGGTCTCTTTCCTATGATCTAGGGTATGAGAAACTGAAGAATGTTCTGTGACTTTTCTTCTGTTCCATAGCTTGACTCACTGCCATCAGTACGGCAGACTTAGCTTTTGAAAAATATATTTTTAACCCTGAGCACTCCCTTTACAAAAATATGTACATATTAATGGATATCTTCCTATTAAAACTGTCAAGATTATTTGTGAAGCTTTAGTCTTGATGAAAAAAGTGCAGGAAGATACTACTTTAGAATACTGCATTAGAATCTCCTCAAAGAGTATTTATTTGCATCTCTGTAGAAGAAGAAGAAAAAAAATAATAATTTATTTTTTACGTTTTTTCCAGTAAGACTTTATTTAGCCCAAAGATAAACAGTTCATACTTAGCACTTACATTTTTGTTTGTCTGCTTTTCCTCAGTACTTTATGGAAGTAAAAAGAAAAAAAAATTCAACAGCAGAGTACTTAATACTGTCGCTGTTTGTACTGTACATTTACATCTGGTTTAAAGTGAAAGGAAAATATATCGAAGAGGATAGATTTTTTTTTTAATTATTACTTTATTTTTTATTTTTTTATTTTTTGCCAAAATATTAAACTGCATAACTTAAGTGTTTGACCAAAATATTAAATCTGTTTCGGAACTTGAGAGTTTGACAAAGGTTTAATTTGTAAGCTAGGTGTAAGGCTGGGTTACTTGAATGCCAATGGTGTACTTTTTGCTAAAAGATATTTTGTGAAATAGAGCACCAAGATACTAAATGTAAAATAAACTTGTCAGATTAGGAACTATGGGGATAAATAAAGCATAGTAGAAGTGAAGGGCTTGTAAAATGAACTTTGTAACATTCTCAGGATGCTTTTATCTTAAAAATATAAAATTGTTTAAAAAGATTTTGTAAATTGCATTAAGGTCATTGAAAATGTATGTTTTGCAAGTTGCAGTGCAAACACTATGAAGGTTTTTATGCACATAACCTGAATTTTCAAACTGTGCAATAAAAAAGAATGTGAATATTCCACCATAAAACAAAACAAAATCATTGTGACAGCATTTCGAACTGCTACAACTGTTCAGTGGTTCAGTTGTAACTGTTCTTCCACAATTCTTAGTTATAGATTAAAATCAAAATTGGTATTAAAACAGTTTAAGTACAGTGATGGACCAGAAAAGTGACTGATGAGAAGTGACATCACCTTACAGGACACATTTGCCAACATGTGTCGTATCTGCTCAGTGATTCTAGTAACTTCCATTCCTGTTAAAGAAGGAAGACAATGGAGTTATCCGTAGCACACTGCTTCAGAGAAGCAACTGAAGCTAAACTGGGCTTACGGCTGCTTATATTCATGTGTTGATTTTATGCAACCACTGAACTAACAAAGTTATATTCAGAAAATGTGCGAAACAATGACAGCATTGTATAATGATGTCCTTGATGTTTTGTTCTTAAATATATCTATATATCTATTTCATTAGGTTTAATACTTCAAGCTCAGTTTATTGTACTGGTAGTCACAAAAAGCTGTCTTTTCATCTGAGAATTGAGCAGAGATTTTATGTAGAATTTGCCGAGGCATACAGTGTTGTCATTTTTCTGAGTAGAACTGCAGTGTGATTATCCTGGCAAACTCATGCTTATACCAGAAGAGTAAGGACTATGAGCAGGCATTTTCAATAATGTTTATAGTTACCATAAGCTACTTTTGAAGTAATGTAAAATCACTATGTATTTGCCCATACCTTCCTAATATTTCCAATAAATCCTACAGAAACTCAGCTTTCTAGAATTCCATGCTGCTGCTACTTCCTTTACAAATCAGTTGAATGCTTGCATAATGTTAATTGATGTTTAACAATTTTAAGTCATTCTGTTGGTGGCTTTCTTGTAATAATGGAATCAAAATGAGTTAACTTCTGTTTTAACAAAAACTTTTCAAAGGGACACTCTCAACTTTAGTCATTGGGGAAAAAAAAAGAAGTTTCTGGATGATGCCTTAACAGCTTCCATTGATTTCTGTCTTTTCAGCAATTGATGCTTTATCCCTATTGCTATGCAAGTTACTGAAGATGTTAATATTGGCTACCTAGGGTTCTGTGTATGAGGTGGCCGTGTGCAGAAACTGAACTTGAAATTTGCATTTCCCAGTATTTAATCTCCAATAATTCCATGTCCAGACAAAATAACTTGGTTGACAGTGTCCCTTTTAAATGTCATAGCCTAGTGTGACTTGTGTTGGTCCATGTAGCAGTACATAATGCAATTGAATTTTCATTCTTGTCTTCTTGATTCAGTTACCTCAAACAAATTTGTGATACAAGTTTTTCACTGTTACTGCAGTAACTTCTGAGAGTTAAGCTCTGTCCCTCTGGGTACTTAAGCTGGCTTATTGTGTGACTTGTAAAGCAGATAATTCTGAGCTGACAGTGATGTTCCAGAATGTTCATGGAGAAGAATGAAGCGAGTGGAATAGACTTTAGATTTTGTACCATGCTGCTATGGCACAAGCTGAGTTTAGGTGTTCTGATGCATTTTAGAAACCTTGCTGCCACTTGCAGGAAATAAACTTTTGGGGATAATCTACATGAGGTACCATTCCCTTCCTCCTAAGAGCACCCATTGTTAGATTAGTTGCAGTAGTTATGTAAAAATGCAACCATGATTACTAGAAAATAAGCTTGGAGACTGGACGTGTTCTCCAAGGTAATTTTTTCAAATGTTTATTTTTACTAAAAGTAGCAAAACAGCCTCTAATGGCAGGTTCAGCACACTGATCAAATACTTTATATAAATAAAGATACTGATTTAGCAAGTTTGTTGGTGTTTTATTCCTCTGCAGTTTTAACTGTAAAATCAGTGTGATTTTAATCTTAATGAGGCTTCCCCTCAGCCTTCTCTTCTCTGGGCTGGACCTCAGCCACCCTCACACGTCTTGCTCCCTTCCCCATGTTCATAGCCCTTCTCTGGATGCTCTTAGATTTATGTCCTTCTCATCCTGTGGCAACCAAAACTGTCCACAGGTGCTCGTGCACCACACAGGACAGTGCTGTGATGGACCTGATGTACCCCAGGGTACAGTGCTGCCTCACTTACTGTCAGCCAGAACCCCCAGGTGGCTTTCCATGGGGCTGCTCCCCAGCCCCACATCCCTGTCTCTGTAGATAGAGCCGGGGTTTCCCCATTCCAGGTGCAGAATCAGGCATTTGGTCTTGTCAGACTTCGGGTGGTTGGTTATTGCCCAGCCCTCTGATTTGTCAAGGCCCCTCTGCCCTGGAGGGAGTCAACAGTTCCTTCCTGATTAGGGCTGTCTGTATCATACAAGTCCTGTATGCAAGTCCTTCATAAAAGCAGAAAAGAAATAGACCTAAAATGAAGCCCTGTGTCACCCCACAAGCAGTGGGCCACTTGCCTGGTGTGACCCCACTTCATATAACCCCTTGGTCCGTCAGCCAGCTGTTCACATTGCTTTTCAGGTTTTTTGCTTTGTTTTTTGATTATTGTCCAGATATTTTGTCCATGTTTTCTGCGAGAAGCAACATGAAAGTCTTAACTCCGGAAGGTTTACGTCAGCTGGCTTCTTTTGGTCAACTAGATGGGTAACACTGACGTAAAAGGAGATTAAATTCATTAAATTCACTTCTTTCTGTTCTTGAGAACTGGGACAGTGTTTGCTGCCTTACAGCCCACTGCACAAAGTCAGCTCTTCTCTGTGGTGTGTAGTGTTACTAAAACTAGGGTTTTCTTTGGGATTTGGGTTTCTTTGTGATACGGGGTGGGCTTTTTCACTCCATTTCGGGTGCATCTGTGTGTGGGGATGGGAGGCTCCACTGGCGGCTCCGTTTTTTGGGGTCCCCCCCTTCCCCTCACGGAGTTGGGACTGGTCCCAGTTTGAGATGCTGAACGTGGAACTGGAGAGCAACCAGGAGTTGGCCAACAGCCGCATGGCCGAGCTTGAGAAGCTGCAGCACGAGCTCCAGCACGCCGTGCGCGGGCACGAGAGGCTCAAGGTGCCACCGCAAACTGGGGGGACTGGGGGGAGTCTGGGAGGGGACTGGGAGGGAAC